>JAOBSW010000188.1:0-143048 GCA_026214975.1 Gentiana macrophylla | reverse complement strand
CTAGTCGTGTAATCTAAACCACTTTTGTCCGCTTTCAACAAAATAAACACGAAGCGGTAAAACAAAAATATTGGTAATCTATATACCAATTTGTTCCGACTTTGGAACACCAAAATAAGTAAACACTAATCGAACACCAAAAAAGTAGGTCAACTACATCATAATCAATCTAGAAGTATGGGATAGTCTTTCGTTGAATCATCCGGACATGAGCTTGATTCCACCCATGAGACCAAGCCGATGGCGTAATTTATCGTGCCAAGAACTTGCTTCCGCCGAGCGAACATCATGCCAAACCTTAGGAACCTTAGGCACCGGACAACTATCTTTCATCTCCAGCGACACAAAAATGAATCCCGTCAACTTGAGACCAACCATGCCATATATGTTTGGGGCCAGACGGAAGGTTTTCAAGCTTGGAAGAAATGTTTGATTTCCAAATGTAAGAGACAAAATGCTCAATACACAATCATAGACATTGCAAATAGCCCATCCTAAGAAGCTTTGAAAGTATTTCTCTCTTCTACCACGATCCTTCCACCGATGATCTGTTAAGTTAAGCATTTCTCGTACATATAATCATGCCCCTTACATAAAGCCATGTAGTGATCCTTGTTCAATACCATTTCATCTTTCACCTCTTGTCTCACCCGACTCCAATTCGTTTCTTGAAGACCCATTTGCGTATGCTATGGCTCTAAAACCACAATTTCCATCCGCATCAACATCAGCGACATTAGAAATGTGAAACGGACCGACACCGGGCGTGTCCGATATACCATTTTAAATCCGCTTTGGTCTTATTACGGAACTCGACTCGTACTTACATTGGCTTTTTTCTTTATTGCGGGAAGAATCGCTTCTTTTTCAACTCGCATTAACTCTTCTTCAATATGCTCGTGTAGACTTAAATCCCTTTTTGTAGAAATATCTTCCATTAATCTTTCTCTTTATTCTGAGGATCCTTTGAAAGCCGTCCTCGATTGAAATGCGTTTGGTCTTAGGTTCATCCGCCGAAGTAGTTACCGGTTGACATATTTCACGTATCTTCATAAGCAACTTTATGCTTCTCCCCAGCGTGGGTGGCCGTTAAGATTTTCTCTGTCAATGCATTCAAGGCAGGCACGTGGTCTAATCGAATCGTTTGGCGGTGGACCCTCGATATCAAGCGTCTTCCAATGAACATCAACGGATGAGAGAGAATGAATCCTGGTTTCTTTTTAAACGTGCTAACTTTCGTGTGTACATGGCAACCCGTATGCGTCTTTCGAATATAACAACCACAATCCGCTTTCAAATCACATTCGCCATCTTTTCTTCAACTCATCAACTAACAACTCCAATGCGTATATGGATATATGATGTCTAAAGCTCTTTCAACATTGGCTCGTCTCTCGAATAATTTGGGATCCATGAATAGATAATTCAAAAGATTTTTATGTTCTTAATCTCGCCTGCTCTGCCATTTTAACTCCGGCTTCAACCCGTCCTTTAAGTCACCAAGGCCGTTTGATAGCCAATTCTTAAACACAGAATGCATTCCTTCCACCTCGATGTTGAAGTGTTGCCTAAGTGAAACACAAAGTCTGTCCCACGAGAAACAAATAACTCTTTTTGTGGATCCAACCATGTACTTGTGATGTAACTCATTCCTCTTTCACCAAAAGCCTCTTCACATTCCTTCAACGGTCATTGTACTGCTCTTTCTCTGTGGTTGATTGAGCGACAACACTCCATAAATTCATGATATTATTCCATTCCTCGGCCCGTGGTATCTTTTTTCTTCAAGTTCGCAATTCATGAGACCTTTACAGATGTGCCCTTTACATAAGATACTCTTTGCATTTGGAAAAACAACACGTCTTGCATTCATTAACGGCTCTTCTCTATCCGTCACTATACAACAAGTACGCTCACTTTGATCGCTTTATTGCTTGTCGAAGAATATTAAGAGCCCATGTGTAAGTGTCTTTCTTTTCTTCACTCAAAGTGCAAATCCAATTGAAAAGGACATGTTAAGTAGAAGTAACACCGACAATCTATAACAACGGCATCTTGTACCTATTCGCTTTGTAGCATGCGTAGAATCCATGAGCATTACGGAGGGAAACATCGAGCAAGAGACAAACTATGGGTATGTGCCCAAAAATATACATCACGACATCATCGGCTTGTCTACAATGAACAAACGATTTGCTTTCATCCGCCAACTTGTATACTTGTTGCATCACGGACGCCCTCCTGTACTTCCTTTTTAGCCTCGAGCGAATGTTGTACAATGTTTTCATTGATGTACAATTTTGGCTATATTTAGATCTCAACTCCGGCTTGCTATGTTTTTTGGGTAAAATACCGTTCTCGATCATTCGTCTAACTTCATCAATTTGATCTTTTTCTAATCTTCCACGGTATGCATGACCTCATCGTGCTTTCACGATTCACGTGATTATGAATCCCCTTTAATAAATGTGGACCATACACCTTTCACTCTATCCTGAGTAGTTTTTATCTTGAAAGGACAACCCGCATTTTTTTGTCGATGACGCCCTTGCCTTGTTTTTTCCAACACCGCCTCTTTTTTTCTCATACGTCCCCTTTTGTAATGGTCTTTTTGTGCTCCTTCCCTCTCACATTGGTATAGTATGAAGGAGTTTGCTTGCCGGAAAAATCCGAGTTCTTCTTTATCAACACTACGCCATTTGTTCGTGCAAGCTCCTTAAGATATTTGGTAACATCTTCATGCATGATCGGAAAATCTGTAATATTTACATAATGTAATGAAAAAGTTCAATCAAATTCAATATACATAATAAAGTACGTCAAAGTACATACCTTGTCGGTTATAAATAGTGAAGTCATGTCGATTGAAAGTTGTTCGAGTTCATCGTAGACTCAGCGTGTTCTCGTGAGAACTCTAGCAAAGAAGCTTGATCCTCTTCAATCATTACATTAATTAAATTCGCTTCAAAATGCAAATTAATATTATTAAAAAGTTTACATTATTAAACAAATGAAAGTATTAAATAAAAAAATGTTTTCAACTAAATACTACTTTACCTCCATATACTCTATATCCTCGTGCACGCTGGGATCATAAACAATTGGTTCTGAGGAAAAACCCAACATGGAAAAATATCATAATTTGAGAAATACACTTTAAATGAGGTTTACTTAAACTAAAAAAAACCTAAACCACTAAAGTAAATGAGGTTTACTTAAACCCTAAATGACATTTACTTAAACCCTAAACTCTTAAATGAGGTTTACTTAAACCCTAAACCCTAAACCGTAAACAAAAACTATCTAAGAAAAAAAAATCAACGTCAACCAAGACGGCGTTACATATGCAAAACTAACGTCACACGGATCAACGTTATCCCTAAAATGCGAAGCATGTCTTTCTTTGTGCCATTAACGTCGGCCGGAATGGCGTTACAAATGCCTCTCTAACGTCAAGCGGATCAACGTTACCGCTGAAACCTAAACAAAGCCACTGTATGTGTGAACGACAGTCATGCCGGCGTTACTAGTGCAATGGTAACGTCAACTTTGATAGCGTTTTGCTTAACAAAACCTCTGCATGTTTAAACGCCAGCCATCCCGGCGTTAATAGTGCTTTCTTCACGCCACTTGTCCACGGCGGCGTGTTTCTATAAATGGTAGGTAGCAGCGTTTTCCAACGTCAATGAACGCCGGTACGGAAATTGTGATCGGAAAACGCAAAAATTCACATTTTTCGGCTTACATGTGCTATATCAAGGTGTCCAAAGCATAAAATGGTTACCTATTGATAGTTTTCAAGTATTAAACATGACATTAGTGATTTAAAAGCTTCAAAAAAAAGTACCATTTTGTGTTCTTCATTATTGCGTGAACTTGAAGCTTTGTCAATGGAGTCTCCACGAATTTCTTCACTACAATATTGTTGTTTTGAAGGTGAAGTTGATGAAAGATTCATCCTTTTCGATTATGGTAGCAATTAGTTTGACGAATTTAGGAAGAGAGTGATGGAGAAGAAGCATGGATGAAGAAGAAAGGTGTAAATGATGAAGATGAATGGATGAATGCATTTTGATATTTGGATGAAAAAATGTGTTTGGATTAGTTTGTGGTTTTTTTTAATTAGGGATGTAATTGTAGTTTCTAAAAGTATGCGTTCGATGAGTTATTTTGCGGTCCGTAAAGTAATAATTATATTCAAAATAATAAACGCGTTACGCGAAGTAATATTTGTGGTATCGTTAGTAATCGCGTTTCGCGGAGTATAAATGTGTTCCCAATAGAAGTCGCCTATATCCAATGCATATGGCCCAATGCATATTATGTTATTGCTAGGCCGGTTAAACAAAATATAACACAATAATATTGATATACATTTATATCCGATGTACGGTTTTATGAAGAAAAGATATTTTCATTTCTATTATGGATGCCTTGAGATGCAAACCTTCCACCTGCTTGTATCATCACTCGTAATCCTAATAGTTTTTGCTACGTGTAATCCATGTGGACTTTACGGATAAGTTTTTACGTATATCTTTAATTGTAGTCGTATTATCTAAAATACATTGATTTTGTGGACCTAAAGATTGTTCATATACATTTTCACCATGGGTACAGCCGTGCTATGCACGGCTAAAAATTCACTGGTATCTATATATATTGTAGTAGTGGTGGACGCGTGTTTGTTTAACATGACTTTATAAAAGGTTCGGGCTTGCTCTAAAAAAAATTATTGGAAAGACTAATTTGAATTAGTATTTTTTGTTTTGGGTCCCTTTCGCAATTAAAGTTTTGTTTTCACGGTTTTGATATATGATGTCCAATGATATGCCATGCAACGTGACAAAATTGACGTATCGCCATTTTCAACTTGACAATGCCCGTATGTCTATGATCAAGGACGGAGGCAAGTTGTATATTTAGAAAGTAGCAAAACCCATCAGAAAAAATAATATTACACTAAAAATATATGTTATCTGTTTCGATTCATAAAATATTATTGTAATCCAACTACCCGATATATCGGATATAGTCAATTAGCTTCACCTGCGAAGCGCCCTGAGGAGGCGGAAGTAATGGCGCATGAAATTTTAATTCTGATAGTATATATATACGTATATATATATTGCATTTTAAAAATAATTAAGGTATTAATCACAATGGTTAGCGATCAAGTATAACTATCTGAGTGGACGAGTTCGATTCTTGCTAGAAGCGGCAATGCATAACATATTTTTAGAAGGCGCAAATAATATCGTGACTCGAGTCTAAATGTGGACGAGGGGCTTGCTCAGGCCCACCCAAAACTCAAATCCTGGTTCCGCCGCAAAATAATATCCGACTGCAGTCTAAATGTAGACAGGGACGCCTGGCCCATCCAAAACTCAAATCCTGGTTCCGTCCTTGTTTATGATGAAGAGCAACGTGGAAGGCATATTCGAAAGGGAAGAGTTTTGGGCAGCTGAGTCTTGATTATATTGGACCCATACATGATATGTTATCTTTCCAATGATGTTAAGATTGTGGTGTCAAATGAATGAATGATGCGTCATATATAAAGCATTCCAGCAATATCATCTTTTCTTTTATATAAAGTAATACCCACATTTATTATAAGGTCACTTCATACTAATTTTTGTTTTAGAATAATACCGTAACATCCCAAGTTTTAGCAAAGGTAAAATAGTAAATTTGTTATTACTTACTTATTATTTTATTATTTACCTCAATAATAATTAAAGAAAAGGGATTAAAGGTTTAAAAGGAAATAAAATATAACCCCCCACCACTTAAATACCATAACTGTCGACCTAAAAAAAAAAGAACAGAATGCTCAAAGTGCTTAGGAGAAAAAGAATAGGAAAAAAAGGGGAATATTCATCAATTGGCCTAAACGGTTCATTGTTTGTGCATACCGTTGTAGATAGAGTTGATCATCTCGTCACCAGCATCATTTTGACACCAATAATTTTTAATTTCGTAAATTTTTAGTTTTAGCCTAATTGGAAATCTTAATCGTTTATTAGAATTTATGAGTTATAGATGTTCTAGGTTGCTTAGAATTGTTTGGTAATCGTAGTCAGCCTTTTGTTTGTAGGAAAAAGTATAGAAATTGAAGGAATTGCTGTTGTTGCCCTTTTGCCTTGCTTTTGGATCTATTTCTTGAATTTATTGTGTTGTTAGTCCGTTAAACTATTGTTTGGTATATTGTTATTGTTGAAAAATAGCACGTTTTGGTATGATTTGGTACCATAAAGGTACCAATATGTGTTTGGAATTGAGATAAGGTTTGAGCAGGTGAAGAAAGAGAAAAAAAAAAATAGACCTGGAAATCGACCCGGGTGTGCACCCGGGGTGAGCCTGGCATGCGCTCGACTATGCGGAACGCTGAATAGAGAGGTATTGGGAGTTTGGGCGTGCGCCTCCCATTGACCAGGCGTGTGCCCAGTTACTTTTTTGTGCCACCCGAGAGGATCAGAGAGCTCAGGTGTCTGGTTATATTTATTTAGCGTCGCCCGACCCTCAGATGCAGTTGTCCATTTTAAATGTTAAGCATGTTGTATGATGTATTGTTTGTTCTTGGACGATAACTAGAATTTGGCGATGTCTAACATCGACTTACAGTAGCATCGGCTCGGCCACCACAAGTGAGGCACTTTCATGCGGAAAGAATGTGGAAAGCAATGAGAAGACGGTTGTTTAGACATTGTGGGATATTGACTTAGAAGTCAATGGACATGTTACAATGTGCTAGATAATTTAATTAGATTGTCTAGGACTAGATATCCTTAGGATGCTTATACATGAATGAACCTAGACTTTCTGATTTAAATTCGTAATAACATAATTGCATGTCTAAAAGCTAAAACGTTGTAACTCTTGGTAAGGCACATTTATGATTCACAGTATGGGCAAGCCACATGGATCAGTCCGTGCCATATGAGGTGTTGAACGTATCCCGGTGCAGACCCGTCATTCGGCATTGTTTCCTCGAGTTATAATGTAACAAACCTACATGGTTGAAGTTTTGCTAACAGAGCTAGTAAAGGGAGAGTGATCTCTTTTAATTACTACCTACTTGATAGTGTTGTAGATTATTATATGTTATATATTGTTGTATCCCGATTATTCTACCCCTTACTGAGTACAATTTTACTTACCCCTTATTATTGTTCCCATCCCGAGAAGCTGATTGGCAGGTAGATGAGTTTGGATATGATGATAGCCATGATGGAGCCGACATATGAGTTCAAGACTTACGATGAAGCATGTCATATTCTATTTTTATGCACTCATTATTTCTGTTGAGAGATTTAAACATTTATTTGTTTGAGAGATTTTAGACTTTTACCTTTCTTTTCATTAGGAATTTTATTAAGATGTAAAAAAAAACTTTTATTTTGTTGTTTGTTGTTTGGTATTCTTAGACGTGGAATGGAACTGGTAGATCCGTTTTGTCTTTTGACATTCCCGAGTCGTGATTACTTTTAAGTTCCGTTTTACTCTGATGACATTGTTATATGAGTCTTGCGTACATATTTCTTTTTATTTAAAAGAATATATGCGTGTTGACGTTCTTTTTAGATAAGGACACGGTGTCCAGAAGCAGGCGTCACAGATTGATATCGAAGAAAAGTTCTATCTTACATCTAAGTTCGTAAATTAAGTTGAATTGTATAAGTTTCCTTAGCAACTTAGCTGATCTCTCCTTTCAGAATGGCTGCATGTAAAAAGAACTCCCGTAGTAGTGGGACTTCCAGTGAGCCTCAGAGAAGTCAAGGTATATCGCTTCGAGCAAGTTGAGGAGAATCATGGGTTACCTCAATAAGAGAGGGGTGATAGAGGTTCAAAGCGATCGAGGACAAGTATGGCGGACTTACGAAGTAATGACTACACAGATTTCCATTCATTTATCTTAGATCACAATACATTGCCTTTTTCAATGGCTGCTTCTTCTACCACCCTTACCATAGGACAAATAAACATACCATTACCTTCCCAACCTTCCTACTATAATGCCTTAACCGCCATGTCTTCTCACCCCTCAACTTACATGCCACAAGCTAGCTTTTATCCACCACCACCTAGCTATACACCACAACCTACTGCATATCCTCCTTATTATTCAGCTTATCCACTTCCACCACCATACTATCCACCACCCTCATATGCATACCCTACACAGACATTATTGAAAATAAAATTTATGTTTTGATGATAATTCATCATATTTATTCAAAGTATTATTTTAAGCTCATTGATGAAGTGTTGAAGCTAAATTGTTATAGTGAAAAGCTAAAAGATGTCTAGGCGAATGTTTAGGTTTTACTAGAGTCGATATTTGTATAAGTTACATCGATACAAATCTTGTAATAGTTAGTGTGTCGTAAAACTAAAAAAGCGGAAGTCATCTAGAAAAGCTGAAATCACTAAGACAAACAAATCGACTCGAATACACCATATTGAATGAAGAAAATAAGTTATTTGAGGACACTGACTCGATTGACTTATCTAGAAGACCCGGAGAAGCGAGGGACACAGACTCAGTTTGTCTTATCTAGAAGATCAAGAAGGCGAGGACACAGACTCTCGATTCTTGAAGGCCCGAAGAAGCGAGGTTCAAACTCGATTATGAAGACTACAAGTCGAGACTATAAAGTTAGACTTGAGCAAGATTGTGGTGACTGAATCGACTTTATGGATCTTGTATGAAGACCTAAGATTCATAAGGACAATGAATTCTTAGAATATATATTTGCTTATGGTGTACTACGATTAAGTCAATTATAATCGGATGAAAATGGAGTATTGATATTTGAAGAAGAGTAAAACTTCGATTAATGCTCCAAGTCAGTCAAAAAATCGACAATCGACATTCTCGATATAAAAGCGATCAGAACTTCGATTTTATATGTCACCATCCAACAAACCGATAGTACACGATCGAGCGTTATAAAGGAAGCGATTTTATTGGATGAGTTCTTGACACATCGTAGCGGTCGAGAAAAATATAGCCGTTACAAGATGAGACGTTGATACAATTCAAATTAACGCCAGATGAACATTGGACCTCACACTAAATAGAGGACTTTGCACCAAGAACAAAATACGAAGATTTAACAAGAATCAACAAGCATTTTTGTGCATTAGTCTTTTTTATTCGAATTGCTATCATCTCGATGCTATAACAAGATCATATCTAGAAATTCTTCAAGTGTTCAAGCTACACGAAATTTATCAAGAATCGACACTTTGAAAAACCACAAACAAGAATCAATTTATTGATTCTCATTAACTTTGATTCCACATCAAAGGTTTAGACTTATGAAACAAACCGGGAAGGTTTCGCCAAGGCAGATTGTTACAAGCAGTTGGGTAGATTGTGTTTGTGGTGGTAGGCGGTGAAGAGGCATACGTAACCGCTTCAAGGACCGGTGTTCAAGCAATTGAAGAGCGACAATTCTACATTCTACAAATTGTTTAGATAGTGAAGCTAGGGATTAGCCAAGGACTATTGTTTAGGACTTTTTGTAACGATTCACCTCAAGAAGTTCTAGTAGAATTTTCCTCCGCACCACAGGGGAAGAGAGGACGTACATGATTACACCACCTGGAACCTCTATAATACTTGCCTTATTTACTTTACGCATTTATTTACTTACTCAACATTTATCTACAGCATTTTGATAATTGATTGTTATACACTTCACAGTTTACAAACTGACATTCTTCAGAATTCAGTTTAACACACTCAGCTTTCACATAGAATAACAAGATCAAGAAAAATGCTAGAATTATATCCATTTGCCGGTTGACTCGAGTTTAAGCTTAAGTCGGTTTGACTTGAACTCGGCTTAGTCGACAACTCCACACAAGTTTTAAGCTGAACCTTAATTTGTTCTAAATCCAGTTTTTAGGGACAAGTTTATTCACCCCCTCTAAACTTGTGTTAGCCTTTCCAAGGACCAACAGACATCTTATCATCCACCTCTCTTTATGACCCAACACCATAGCCATACGCATCATTACCTGCCACTTACTAAACACCGGCGAAAAGTACATCCACCTCAGCGGAGATAACACCTTTACCACTCTCACCCAAAGGCATGCCATTTTCAGCTTGATCCACCACCTCCAAATTTAACCACCGCTTATCCCGCCACTTATAGCTAGAGATCCACGGAAGCCAACCTGCCGACACATACCCAGGCTCCTATACTTGATGCTAATGAGGAGCGTGAAGATGCTAGAAGGTTCTTGGTTGTCAAAAAGGCAAGAATTGAGCATTTTAATGGTAAAACCATTACTACGGAAGTAGATAGGTTGCTAAGGACAAACTTTGGACGGATGGGACTGGCTAGTGAGAAGTGGGACACACTTGCAGGATCCTTGTTGATAAGAGCATCCCAAGAATGTGCAGATATGATTAAGAATACTCGGGGCAAGATCATGGATTGGGATGAGTTCAAGGCAGCCTTCTTACAGAAGTTCTTCCCAACAGCCCAACGGCCGGCAAATAAGAGTGAATTTAACCATATTTGGCAGGAAGGCATGTCTATAATGGAATATCATAGGAGATTTCATGAGCTTGGAAAGTATGTCCCTGCAGTCATGGCCAGTGATTCAAGCAAGGTAGCCCGATTTATGGAGGGGTTCTCTAAAGACATCATGGATAACTTGGCAGGAAGAAGGCCAAAGACGATGACTAAGTTACTCAATACTTGTTTAGAGAGTGAGACTTACAAGGCCAAGACAACAAATATTGTTTGAGTGAAGAGGCCCTTTAGAATTAGAGGGATCACATGCTTTACCATCAACCTTAGCTCCACAAGCACAATCACTTTCTTACTATAAGTGTGGCATGCTCTGAGATAGAGAGAGTGTCGTGTGTGCACGGAAGGCTGTTTTATTTACGGAAAATATATAGTCAAAGATTGCCCATAGAAGGGTCCGAACTATGATCCACCAGCAGCTTCCTGACCACCATCAAGGAAGATTAGAGCTAGCGGTACTATGAAGGTTTTGCTTTGGATTCCGTAGTGTACAAGTCGGACGATGGCGTTATGACAGGTACCTCCATTGTTTTGTTCAGTTTAAGGATTGTTTCTTTTTCTTAAGGTGTATCCTATTGCTTGAAATACTTGTTTACATACATGCTGGGTACTATAATAGTATAAGGTTTACCTGTATCTTCTTTGTTTGATACCAGCGCTTCAAAACGTTTGTGTCGATTAAGGTAGTTGAGCAACTTAGGATGCCTTTTGGAAAGTTAAGGAAATCTCTTTCAATCGTGACACTTTTAGGGAGACTTCTAAGGTTGATAAGATGATACCCGATGTAAGATACATGTTGGAAAGTATAGGAGTGAATATGACCATGTAGTGTTGGACTTCCGTGTTTTGATGTCATCTAGGGTATAAATTGGTTGTCAAGGAATCATATTCATTTATCTTCGCAAGGACAAGAAGGTAATCTTGAAGTTACCTGAAAAATCCTCGATCGCCTATCAAGGAAATGCCGAGCGACGTTATCTAGTCATCTCAATTTGTTAGGGCAACTAAGGCGCGAGCAACGAGGGATGTGATGCATTGTTGTTCTTCGATGTGAATACGTCTAAGGAAGGTCCGAATTAAAGGACATCTCGGTAGTGAATGAATATCGATGAGTTACCATGAGATATCTTTGGATAAGGATATTGAATTTTCTATAGACTAGTTCTTGGAGCAAGTCCAGATTGCTAAGGCACCATATAGGATGGCCACAAATAAGTTGGTTGAGTTGAAAGGATAGCTTGCGGATATGTTGGAAAAAAAAGATAATCGGACCGAGTACTTCAGCGTGGGGATCTTGATTCGATTGTTAAGAAGAAAGATGAGAGTATGAGGATGTGCATAGACTACGAGGAGTTGAATAATTTGACCATTAAGAATAAATACCCACTCGAGGATAGATGACTTGTTTAATCAACTTCGAGGAAAATAGTGTTTTCTAAGATTGACTTGAGGTCGGGCTACTATGAATTGAAAGTTAAGGAGTCGGACATCCGAAAACAATTTTCAACACCGGTATGGACATTATGAGTTTAGGGTTATGCCATTTGGTCTCTAATGCAGCCTCATCATTTATTGACCTTATGCAAAGAGTTTTCATGTCATACCTTGACAAGTTGATGATAGTCTTCATCGATGTCATCTTGATTTACTCAAAGGACAAGAATGAACATGAAGAACACCTAAGGATAGTGGGACTACAACTCTTAGAGAGAAGAGGTTGTATGGAAAGTTCAGTAAGTGTGATTTTTGGTTGGATCAAGTGACCTTTTTGGGTCATGTGATTTCATTTGGGCTCTTGTTCGAGTATGGCTTGCTACGCGTATTTTTGCCTTCCAACTCAATCTCGGCTCAAACTTGGCTCATTAAGGTATAAAAAATCAAGTCTAAATGAATAAACAACAAAGTACAGAGCAATCTTCAAACATCATGACACAAAAAAACATTAGGAGAACTTTATAAATATTCTATAAAATTACTGTAGAGTATCTATTATATTAATAAATGATTTATCATCTTATGTGTTAGGTTATGTTGTACATTAGTTTATGTAAATAAGCAAGTTCACGAAATAATCGAACTTTCGCAATCGAGTAAGCCTATGTCCGTTCGTTTAGAAAACGAGCTTCGTTCAAGTTTAGTTCGTTAAACTAAACAAACAAACGATCATAAATACTAACGAGTTGAACACGAATTAATTTGATCCTAAACGACTCTGTTCGTTTAGAGCAAGTATGACACGTTAGTGCGATAATCCGTACCGACATAAATTTAGCCTTGACTTTTAGATCAGAAGACAACAATAATATTTAGGCACACGCCAATGAACCCTCAACCCCGTTAAATACTTATCCCCACATAAATCACATTAAACTGTTTTCACAAATAAGCTCTAGAAATTTTCTATCAAAATATTTATCCCCACATAAATCACATTCAACTATTTTCACAAATAAGCTCTAGAAATTTTCTAGTGCACGTTGTCGATCTTTCCATTTAGAGCCACAAATGTGCACTACTAGTATTTTTTTAACTACCAAAAGTTTCCTCCATATCCTCTGTTGCAAATGGTGATGGGCTGCCATATTCTCATAAATAACCCACACAGAACTGTTGGCTTCAACTCCCAACTGTATAATGCTCCTGAGATATTGCATGATCTCTGTCAAATCATGTTTTTCTTAGCTACAAAATTCAATGAAGATTTTGTCCATTATATTGCTTGTTGTCTGTTGCAACGTTGATGCATTAATAGAACGAAAAAAATTGTATGGTCCAGATGTCTCTCCATTAGTCATGTCTGACAATAGGGAAAGAATCACTCTTAAAGGATGATTTTTAGGTGGCATCGTCATCTCCGCCAGGGGCGGATCTTGCAAATAGATCGGAGGGGTCACGACGTCACGTGGAGATCCATGATTTTTTTTAGTATTCAAACGATGTAGTTTTGTTGTTAAAAAATATAGTTTTAGGTTCCGGTGAATCCATTGAAACAAATTTCTAGACAATAAATGTAGTTTGATTCTCCGATGACCCCACTGAAACAAATTCCTGAACCCGCCCCTGATCTCTGCATGCGGAGACACTAGGGAGAAATCACCCTAGTATAAAAAAATGGACAGAGTCTGTTGTAAAGATAACGAAATGCACACCAAACCAAAGACACGATATTGTCAAATCTATTTTTTATTTTATTTTATAAAAACATTATCTTTTTTCCCTTTTTCTTTTCATATATGATACTGTCTTACTAGCCATGTATAATGAGAACCAAAAAAACTGATAAAAGACGGTTTACAAGGGCTTTATAAGGAGTCTACTTAAGGTTTCATTTGGGCATCTAAGATATTAAGTGGGAGGCTCTTAAAAAAAGAAAAAAAAATTGGAGATACAGTATAATTAGTTAAAAGTTTGGGCAGTACTTCTTGATGTTGTGGACAGTAATGTTAATTGTTTGGTTCCTAGCATGCAGCTGCAACCATGCAAGCAGTAGCATATTCAATATGAAAGGAAGTAATATAAGTGCAGTTTTTGTATTTGGTGATTCAGTTGTTGACACTGGAAACAACAATTTTCTTCCAACAATTGCTAAAGTGAATTATCCTCCATATGGGAAGGACTTCTCCGGTGGTAGGCCGACCGGAAGATTCTCAAACGGACTAGTCCCCGCCGACTTCGTTGGTAATAAACCTCCCTTTTTTTTATTTTTTATGTTTAATTATAGTGAAATGATATTGATACTGTTGCGGTATATATATTTGATTCATTGATCAGTTCAAGAATTAGGAATAAAAGAGTTATTGCCAGCTTATCTTGACCCGAATTTGGAAGATGAGGATCTTTTAACAGGTGTTAACTTTGCTTCTGGTGCTGCTGGATACGATCCCTTGACATCTGAACTTGCTGTACGTACGTTACGCAATATATTATTATATTATGTATGTATGGACTGATTATCAATAATGTAATATGTGTGTGTATGTATACAATTACAGTCCGTTATATCGCTCCCGAAGCAAATAGAGTTGTTTCAAGGATATCAAATGAGGGTTAATCAAATCACAGGAGATGAAGAAAGAACAAATGCAATCGTGCGCAATGGTCTCTATATAGCAATCACCGGTAGCAACGATATTACAAACACCTACTTTAGTACTCCCTTTCGAAAATCACACTATGATATTCCTTCCTATACCGACCTTATGGTCACTCACGCCTCCAGTTTCATTCAGGTATATCTCTATATCTGTATCTATATCTATATATAGTATCGTTTTTCAATTGATGGTGATATTTTTTGTTTTGATTATATATATAAGGACTTATATGGAGCCGGGGCACGAAAAATAGGAGTGATGGGTGTACCGCCGATCGGGTGTCTACCGTCTCAAAGAACATTGCAAGGAGGAGCCAACAGAAACTGTGCACAAGTTTACAATGAAATGGCGGAACTTTTTAACTTCAAACTGTCAGCAGTAATAGATACGCTCAGCAAAAGATATACAGACGCACTCATAATCTACGTTGATATATATAATCCTCTCCTGGATATGATAATTAACCCCCAAAAACACGGCATGTTCCCTTTTCGTTCATTCAACTCGATCCCTCAAATTAAGTAAAACCGTATTTTTCTCTGTCTCTAATCATAGCTAGAATGCTGAAGAAAATTGAAATGAATCAATAAATACGTGTCTTTGCATCTTATTAATTATTTTTCAGGATTTAAAGTAGCGACGGAAGGATGCTGTGGGACAGGAAAAATAGAAGTAGCAGAGCTATGCAACAAGTACAGTCCGACATGCGCAAATACGTCTGAGTATATTTTCTGGGACAGTTTTCATCCTACAGAGAGAACATACAGTGTTCTTGTCCCTCAATTCATGAACAAGTACTTTTACAGCATTCTCTGATCTATACTTCATCACCATTCACATGTTTGGCCTATAATTTAAATGTATACTATACTATTATTCTTATTAAGGGATCCAAAATTGCATATGGTTGGATCGATAGTTTACCAGGACCATATGGTTGGATCGATATTTTATGATAAATAGTTTGTGACAATATATATGTTTTGTTACTTAATTTCGGTATCTAAATAAAAACTACGTAGTTTCATGTGTATCTTATTTTTTTGTTTTTCATAAATTTTCCTCCAAAAATAAGATACACATGAAACTACGTAATTTTTACTTAGACATCGAAATTATACATTCAAATTAGGCAGGTGATCTCAACCCCTTCTTAACGGGATGAGATCACCTGTCTAAGTTGTATGTCTAATTTCGGTGTCTAAGTAAAAACGACGTCGTTCATGTGTGTTTCATTTGTTGAAGAAAATAAAATAAAAACAAAAAACCAAAACTTAGACACACAACTTAGACAGATGATCTCATCCTCTTCTTAACAGGGAGCTGTGTAGTATTTGACTATTATAAAAATTAGATAGCGTTTGACCTGCGGTAGCGAAATTTTATGGTAGTCCCAGATAAAAGTATGAGCTTGATCATCCGCCAATAGAAATCAAGAAATACACACTGGCCCACCGCAGAAATATAAATGTCGTGTTTTTACAAATTTGCCCATCTTTTAAGAAATCACTATCGGAGACAGAGATGGCGTGATGGTCCTGGACCACCATAAAACTACTGTCAATTCCTCATCTGAATTTTTAAACAATGAATGTGGCATATTTAAATAAAGAATAAAAAAAAAATACATGTATAAAAAAAATGTTGAGGCTCAACCCAAAAGACCTCAACTACCCCTAGCCTGACCGGTCCCGAAAGGAGATATTTGTACATCTTTTTATGTCGAAAAGAAGTCGATAAAACACTCATACCCCAACTCAAAGGCAAGAGTATCGTCATTACAACATTCCTGCTCTTTTACTACCTGCTCTTTTACTACTGAATTATAATCTTAGACATGAATGTGACATATTTATAAGGGGGAAGGGGCCACAAGAACAAAACAATTAATAAATGGAGTGCGGAAGAACAAAAGAACATTTTCATGATTATAAATGATAAAATCACAATTATTCTTTAAAATTATTCTTTACGTTAATATTACTGTGTTTTATGATTATTATTACTTCATATTTACTTTATTCCACATTTATTACTTCATATATTTATTCTTCATAATTATTCTTTTGTCTGATTAAATTACGATTGTCCTTCTATCCCGATTTTTTGATAATTTTGTCCTTCTGGACAAAAAACCTGTATTTATAATGATAGAGCAAATTTCGTTACATTTTTAATAGCACTCATCAACATAGTATTACCTCAAAAATAGTTGTAATATATTTTTTTTTTCACAGAGTCGAAGACTCTAATTTTTTTTGGCCTAGAGCCTACGACTATGCAGGGACGGCCCTGCCGATAAGAATCGAATGGAAAATTATTTTCCATCTAATGGCCTTTGATCATCTATATGATAAATGCGATATCCTTTAAGGATAAGAGATGATTTAGAACATTCCTCTTTCTAAGCTCTAAATTTACATATAAAAAGAATGCTTACACCATTATCCTACCCTAATGCTAATAGAGGGCTATGCCATCCTAAGGTGCTGCTAAATGGATGAATCTTATCAACGTCCATGAATGATAAAGCCTAGATCGAACCGCCGAATGGGAAAAATTGGGTGCTATCATATAGCTTTGTGTCCCACTTACCAAATATTAGGATAAGATATATATTATATCTCACTTGGGCTAAGGTAGTACTAAGCATATTGAAATTCAAGATTCAAAGTTTGGGTCTTTTGGAGGCTTGGATGAAAGATGGAGGTTGGATTTCACCAAGCTCAGTATCGGAGAACAAGTTGAAAGATCTTGGATTCTAATAATGCAATCATGATACGGTGCTAACATATACATATATGTTTATGGCATGCACAACATAATCCAAGGATCATTGTAAATTTTATATAATCAACGGCTAAGAATACATAACGTGTTTGCCATGTTAAAGAGACCGTAGAAGCGCCCAATATTATGACGAGAAATGATAGAGGCACAACGACAATACACAACAATGTGCCACAACAATGATCTGCACCCTTGATTATTGTGGGACCTACTTCAATCAATATAGATCCCACAACAATCAAGGGTGCAGATCATTGTTGTGGTACATTGTTGTGCATTGTCGTTGTGCCTCTATCACTTCTCTATTATGACCAAGTGCAAACACCTTAAAAGAGGGTTCCGAGTACGCTTTACCAATAAACCCTCTCCATTATCCTATACCATTTTGAAACGGTGCCTCATGTTGAAATAGCTCTTGGTCAGGTCTTACCCTTGAGTAAGAGTCAGACTCTGCAGGCACGACCCGGGCCGAGCTCCGGATTAGTCGGACATGTGGGTTCCAGATACCGGAGCCTTTAAGCAAAAAAAATAAAATGTAAAGCTGTTTGTTTTTTTTCTCCCTCCCAATCCTTATTTTCCTCATTGATAAACGAGACGAATCATCAACATTTTCAAAAGAAAATTATGGGTTTACCCGTTCGATTTGATGTGTATAAAAAATACATAATGATCTATCGAAAGACGGGATTTTTTTTAAGAAACAAATTTCATTAATGTTAGAGATAATGACAGAATATTCTAGATATAGAAAATTAGGAAAATAATTGATTGTAATCAATCTCATTATGGTTATTATTATGTTCACATTATGACTATTAGTATAAATAGCCTACTATTGTATTCAATCAAAGTAATGCAATACAATATCTTTTTCTATTATTCTATCATGGTATCAGAGCTCTAGATTAACGTCTTTTCGATCCTGAGTAAACTTTACGAAAAAGAATGTTTGGGTGGGGGTTTGTGACATCAATATGATCAAACTCTCACCCCTCCCAATTTTTTTTTTATTTTACTTCTCTTTTCTTCTCGAATTTCTTTTTCCTGCTTGTTCTTCGGACGGTCATTTTTCTATCTGTCAACCCTCCTCTAAAAATCAGCACTTTAATTTCTTTTTACCACTATCTTAGCTTTCTTATTTCACAAGTCCCACCTCCTCATCTCTACATTACTTTATTTCTCGCTCTTTTTTTTTTCTTTCTTTTTTCTTCAAGATTTATACATCCACATGCATATTCATGAGATTCACGGACATGGTAATCTATTGCACCACCATCAGCCGCCAGCTTTTCTTTCCCGTCCACCCTCCCTCCCGCCACCCCTATTCTATTATTATATTATTATCAAAATAAATAAATAAATAAATAAATAAAAACAATAAAAAAAATTATGTCATTATTGTCGATCCAACCCCGTCAACACCTAGTTCATTTTGTTTAACGGTGATGGTCTCCAATCAATTTCTTTTTCTAAGCCCCTTTCTTTCTCATGGTCAAATTCAATTGTTTCTTGTTTAATCGGCAGTTCGAATTTTCACTCACTTGATTTGCTTCTATCGTTTTTATTTTAGGGTATATCCTCAATTTATTGTCTTTTAAGGGTAAATCCTCTCCTCGTGTTTTTTTTGGGTATATCCTCCTCATGTATTTTTTTCGGTCTATCCCACCGAATTTTCTTCAAGCAATATCAAGTTGAGAAGAAGTTGATCTTGATTGATATCTGAGTTATCGCAGACACCCGGACTCAAGCCATTCATTGCGAGCCAATCACCATGTTCGTTTGCCTTTACCATGTGATTGCGGGGGCGTGTTAGAGATAATGACGAGAATATTCTGATATAGAAAATTAGGAAAATAATTGATTGTAATCAATCTCATTATGGTTATTATTATGTTCATATTATGACTATTAGTATAAATAAGCTCTCTATTGTATTGATTCAATCAAAGAATGTCTGATATCTTTTTCTATTATTCTATCAATTAATTAATCAAATCTGCTAAACATGCAGGACATCATTCGGTGATCCAGACACCTAAGAGTTTACATCCTGACTAGTAAGACCAAGTCTAGAAAGCAAATGTGTCGGGACATTCTCAAGACGGGGTGTTTTGTTTTATTGGTTTTAGTTTTTTTGTTAAATTATAAAAAAAATTATGGGTTTAGACCATTTGATGTGTATAAAAAAAATTAGATAATGGTTGATCAACGGACGAAATGTTTTAATTTTGTGAGATTCAATTATTTTTATTGAGTGTATGGTCTAAACATACGATCTGCATCTTAAAAAAAAAAAAAAAAAAAAAAAAAATAAATAAATACGATCCGGGTTTGACTAAATAGCAAAAAAAAAATTTGAAAAAAATAATCATTACTAAAGGATGGATACGGGGTTTTAGCTAGGGGTGTAAACGAGCCAAGTAAAATCGACTCGAGCTCGAGCCGAGATTGAAAGAAGTTTTAAGAACTCGATCCAAGCTCGAGTTTTTCATCGAGCTTATCGAGATTAATACGTTTCGAAATTTAACTAAAAAATAATTCAAATCATCACTTGATACTTAATGCAAAGTATTTGATAAACCACAAGATACAAATGATATAAAATCAATGAAAACTTTAACATTTTATACATTGGCTACAAATACAAAGAACACATACTTATTTAATAGTATGTGTACATCTATAGATACATACAGTTTATGCTTTTTTAGTATATATATATAAATATATATATTCGAGATTGCTCGCGATTAGTCGAGTCGAATATTGCATTGCTTGAGTACCGTTCGTTTAAACTTTGAGTCAAGTCGATTTCTATTTCAAGCTGATTAAAGTTGAGTCGAGTCGAGTTTTGGATCGCGTCGATCTCAAGCTATTCACAAATAGCTTGACTCTCTTACGGTCCTAGTTTTACCTATTTTTTAGGACATCTTAATCGATAGGTGAATAAGTGTTGGGAAATGTTGCGTTTACGTCATTTTGTGTGCATGAAAGATATAAAAAAAAAATAGTTTGAACCATGCATAAAAAAACCCTCAAGACAACAAAAACACTACGTCCCTTAATCGAAGATTATGTATCTTTTATGTACGTCAAGCCCTTGTTTGTTTTGGGTTGAGTTTTTTTTTTTGGGGGGGGTTTTATACATCACATCATCATTCATTTTTTTACAATTCTCTCATCAATTAATTCTTCAACTACAAATAAAAAAACATTAAATCATCTCTCACTATTTCCTTTATCTACACAAATTTAAAAAAAAAAATTATTTTAACTTTATAATCATTACTTCAATAATTTTTATCATATTTTATAATCCACTAAAACATAAAAACCCTAAAACAAACTCCAACTCGAAACAAACGAAGCCTTAAAAGTTTTTTCTCAAAGAAAATGTTTTCTTCCTTTGATTTCCCTCCCTTGAAATGCACCCCAAACTTGTCTTTTTATAGGCAATTGTGTGTCAATTAAGTCAAGCATGAATAGTGATAGAATACTCCTTAATGCTTGAACAATATAACAGCCATGTATAGTGGAAAAAATGAAATAGGTCCCATGTTACTTTTACTTGTCTTCAGTCGTAGCTTTGATGCAGTAAATTTTTTTCACCTTCAATAGGGTAAATATTATTGTTTTTTTCTTTTCTTTTTTTTTTTTTTGGAAAAGAAGTAAATATTGTTGTTGAATGGGAAAAGATAAGAAAGCTAAAGGAAAAAAAAAAAAAAGTAAGCAATTCAATTTTTTTTTTGAGAACAAAAAGTAAGCAATTACTTCCTTGGTTTCAATATATCTGAGTCGATTGTCAAAATTACGCATATTAAGAATATATCAATTAATGTATTAACTTTTACAAAGAAATGAGTAGAATGTCCTTGAATATAATTAATGTGACATTCTACTTTTTTCTTCTTATCCACTTCATTGCACTTGACGGTCAAGTAGAAAAAAACCTATAAAATGACATCGTTTTGTTTATGGTTTACTTACAAAACAACATCGTTTTATCGGGTTGCAGACAGGGTAATTGGTACGGTGTATTCGGAGCATTAATAGAGACTCTGGTTTATTCTCTTAAAAGAAGAAAAAAGAACAAAAAAAACTGGTATTAAAATAGTTATCGTAAATATCAATGTTTTTTTTGTGTGAAAGGGCCAATATCAATTTTATTTACTATACGTTCCGAAATAATTGAGGTAGTGTCAAAAACATGCATATTAAGTATGTGAGTTAATGCTTTAATTTAAATGAAAAATTTACAAAAAAAACCCCTTAGTTTATGCTTAATATACAATGTTGTATTTATTCTATTATCCATAAATAAATAAGAGTAAATATAAAAAAAATACAATAAATACTGTATTGGAACTATTGTAACAAAGTTTTTGTGTTAGGGTAAATTACATGGTTATGTCACTTACAGGCGGGAGGTATGTGTGTCTGTGTCTCTTGGTATTTTTTTTTTTTTTTGAGGGTATGTCTCTTGGTATTAGCCATCATCATTTCTTGACCAAACCACAAGATTGAATTTGGTATAGCTGGGCAACTGCTAACGAGAACGAAGCCGCAATGGAGGTAGTGCTGGACAAATTCAAGGAATTGGGTAAATCCACTCAGAATTTAGCTTCCACCATCATTCGCTGGCGCCTAGATTATCAAAGCCGTAATCCGGTAATATTCCTCCCATTTCTTCTTTCAATCGCTTTTAGTCACATAAATTTTCAATTTTCAGATGAGTGAGCTCCTCCTACTGTCTGTCCCCTCTCCCACTCTGCTTACCGGGCTAAGAATTAAATTAGCCATGTTTAAAAAAATTCAATGTAAATCGACTTGCTTGATTTGGAGTTATTTGTTCACTGTTAAGATTGTTCCTATTTTGCCTTTTTTTTAATGGCAATTTGCAGCAGCAATCTTTTCTCGTGCCTCGTTTTTCAATATTGAAAGTATGATCATACCTCAGTAAATTTAAGCCAGTAAAACTCTTCCCATTCATTCTGTTCATTAGTGGATATATGTGCATTTCAGTGTAGTGTTTGATAATAAATTAATTTCGCAATACACAGGGGTTTACGTGTGATTTGAAGACTTTTGCCTGTGTTACAGTTGATGGGTTGGTTGTATGTATTTCTGTGTTTTGGCGTTTTGCGTGTGCGTATGTGTATCTATGTATGTATCTATGTGTATGTGTGTGTGTCAGTATTCAACGAGTGCATATGAGTTTATTCCATGGGCCATCAGTTGAGTTTTTCACATGATTTTTGAATAAATAGGTAGCTACAAGATGTATCATGGGGCTTTACAACTATTGCAATGATCTCATTAACAGATTGAAATCTTGAAGCGGTTGCAGCGTGAAGCATTTTCAGATATTATGAAAGTAAGAGACAGACAAGAGAAAGTCGAGCGCATACTTTCTTTTTATAATTCCTCGAAATCCGGTCCATTTCAAGACGCCAGTACTCATGTTAGGGGAGAGATTGATGTAGTTGGTGGGGTCCTTATGCTGGATAGGGTCAATGATCAGCACCAAGATATCATTCAGACTTCTGGTATTAGAAGTGGGGTTGATTTTAGATTTATTTTTGAAACTACTAATCGTCAGAAGGATAGACTTGTTGCAGAACTTGTTGCTGATGGAAAAGACGAAGCCAATTTTTCTACCAGCCCGCTGTCTTTGGCTAAGATTTTCTATGCAGCTAATATTAGTGACTGGTTCTCAGCAGTTGTTGTCCCTGTTGGTGCTCAGTGCAAAGACGTTGCCGTTAAGACAAGTTCGCATCAGGTGTTAAACACATGAATTGTGTAGATTTCTTTCTTCTTTTTACATTCTTTATAACTTCTCATATACATGTAAAATATCCTATGTGCCGGGTGTTATAGCAGTTTTCATCTGCTTATAGGTCCATCCTTATCCTTCTCCTAAGCGGAACATTAATTGGGAAGGAAGACATTCTGATAAAGATTTTCTCTCTTTTGGCAGGAAAAGGGCTTGACTGAATATTCGGCTTTTGGACCTCCGGTTTTGAATCTAAACAATGGTGGTGCTCTTGGCATATCAGTAAGAACATCACATTTGGCTGCTTCATGGGGACAGTTTCTCTCTGGGCCAAGACTTCATAACACTTTTGGATGGTTCAGCACTTTTGGTCAAATTGTCTTTCAAATTTCCAGCAATACAAAGCTTTCAGTTTTGGGTTTGTATAAAGTGCCGAATTCATCAAGTCAAATGGCGAGCCTTGGAAGTCCATTGATCCCTGTTGGCACTTTAAGGCTTCCTAAACGTTTTGAGGCATCTAGTGAGGAAGACCGTTCACCTGTTGATACCTGCTGGAACGACAATCTGTCGGATAGGTCCGTTTCATTGATGTTGGAATCTGGACTTGACACCAGTACTAGGATAGGCGGTTGGATAGAAGTCAAACGAGGTAATGAAAGATATCTGAAATGGGCTGTAAGTATCTCAGATACCCCTGAAGATTATATTGGTTGGGGCTTAAGCGTGGGCGGTTTGGTCCAAACTCCAACAAGTTTGGACCATTTTCAAGTTGAAGGCCATCTAAACTTTAACTTTGGTGATAGATTTAGATTAAAGCCGGCTATTGTTTACTTGAAATCAGGAAATTCCCATATTCCTGCTTTAGCCTTGAGCTCTAGTTGGTCCCTTTAATTATTCTTGTCAGGATCTTGGTATTTGTTGTTTTCCTGTTAACGGATATCCTTTAGCGTTTTGTTGAAATCATGTTACAATTCTATGTATTTAGATGAGTGGTAGCCATGTAAATTACACCCTTTGCAGCACCCTTTGCGTTTTACTCAACGATGTTGTAGGCGAACTGAGTAATGTATTTAGTTTGACTGCTTTCAACAACAGACATTTGCATTTAACAAAGACTTTAAGAAGCAATACGACTTTTGCAAATTATATGTCATAAATGTCAATATGTTCCTATTTTGGTAGTGTTTGATGCTTTTAGTATTCAAATGAAGGGTGTGAACCCACAATCGGTTCTGAATAGTTATGGCTTGTAACAATGGGGCGTGAACTTTATACTTATTCCTGGTCGATGAATCTGGTCACTCCAAAAGGGCTTCGAACTCTATATCTGTTGTTGGTCCATGTAATGGAACCAAATATATACTCTTCATCTGATGACTCGGTGAGAGTGAAAATGACGTCATAGCTTAGTTTCTTGTTGCCTTTTGTGAACTGCAACTTATTTGGAATCACTTGAACTTCCAGTTCCTTAGGTGCTTCTATAATCACTGTGTAAGTTGATTCATCTTCCCCTACATTTGTCACACTTCTGGTAACATTCTTGCTTTTCATCTTCTCGATGCTTGAGACGTATATTGATGGGTAGTTCATATTAGAGATTAGATCTACACTTGAGTGACTATGGCAAGAAAAATATCTTGGGATGGATGCTGCAATGAGTTTTATCGTGGATATGTTGTAGCCGATGTTGCACAGAAACTGTAAATACTCGGTGTGGTCAGTCTCGTAAACAAGTCCTGGGTCTAGTGGACCTAACAATGTAACCTCTCCTGCGCCTAGATCAAACGGTGTAGCCGGTTGCCCGGATTCTGCTTCTATAGGTGTCCTCATGTTATTTCTCTGAATTGCTGTACAAGAACATGAGACATGATTTGGAACAGTAGTATTTAGTTGTGTATTTATCATTTTTTTTAAAACTAACCTGTGGTCATGATGGCTGATCGAATTGCAGAGGGACTCCAGTTGGGGTGACGGGATTTCACTCTTGCAGCAATGGCAGATACATGGGGACAGGACATTGAAGTCCCAGAGAGTATATTGAATGTAGGTGTTTTAGCATTGTATGTGTTGTTTGTAGGCCATGCTGCAAGAATATCCACTCCTGGCGCGGAGACATCAGGCTGCATTATAATTGGAATTGATAGCCAATTAGTAACCCACGTTTTGACACGTATAAGGTTATAGGCAGATAAAGGTTATACCTTGAGGATGTTTATAGTGTTCAATGCTGGTCCTCTTCCTGAGAAGTAAGCTACTGCCGGAGCAGGCTTGTAATATGCCTGTTTTGTCGGTAAAATTGTTGCCACCGGTTTACTTCAACAATTTAAACAATAAAATCAGATGGAAACTGGGGAATCTGGTCATAAGAAGGTACAGTGTTTCAATGGTTTACCTGGTTGATTGGATGTAGTTGAGAATTGTTGTGCCATCATTTCCGGTGACTGTAGCCATCGGAATCGACCCGTAGGTGGAAGAGACGGTGGTTTCATCATCATCGATCAGTATCATTCCGACTCCATCCAGGTTTATAATATTCAGAAGCTTTTCTCCTATTGATTGATTATCATTGTTATTGCAAACAATGATCCTTCCTTCTACTTTATCATGGTCTAATGAACTTGGTTCACAATTACTGGAAACAAATATTTGTTAATTATATATTTAATTTTCATCTTTTAGTGCTAATTGCTTAAGAAAATTGATGCAGTGATCGATCACCTAGCTTCTTCATATATGCCTCCTGACGAGTCGTGACTTGCTGAACCGCCATAGATTAGAGGGTACACGGGCGATCTCTGGAGCTTTGAGAATTGAATGCTTCCGCCCTGTGATTCACAAAAATGGGATGAGGATTTTTTATGGTAAATCCAAATGTTAAAAGTTCATTGGTCACCTTAATCACTTTGCTTCCGCCCAAGACAACGTCCGTCTCAAATAGGCGGTCAGTAGTGGTGGCTGCAACGGTAACAATCCAAGGAGCAGTATTTATAGCTGATGTTGGATCTGGACCTTCATTCCCAGCAGAACATACTACAGTGATGCCTTTTTCAACTGCATGAAAAGCGCCTATAGCAATGGGATCTTTTGATAAAGGTGGTCTGTTTTTATATGATCCACCTAATGATATTGAGATCACATCAACCCCGTCATGTATTGCATCATCAAATGCCTTGAGAATCGCGGACCCACGACACGTGTACGTGTAACAAACCCTGTACATTGCAATTCTAGACCCTGGAGAACCACCCTTGGCAGTACCGTGAGCAAGGCCGTGATACG
The DNA here is from genome assembly GCA_026214975.1 of Gentiana macrophylla. NCBI lineage: Eukaryota > Viridiplantae > Streptophyta > Magnoliopsida > Gentianales > Gentianaceae > Gentiana > Gentiana macrophylla. The sequence goes on along the minus strand of JAOBSW010000188.1, from coordinate 116,556 downwards.
ATGCTCTTTGAACTAGGGCTCCTGCTGCTGTAGCTGCAACATGAGTTCCATGGCCAAGCTCGTCTCGAGGTGAAATTGGTGAATCAGGATCTTCGGGATCGTTATAGTACCTTGCGCCAATCAATTTCCTGAATCAAATTTGTTCCACTTATGATTATGATTCGAGAAAACCACGAAAGCAGAAATTAGTGTGTATATGTATAAGGGTATGTACCTGTTGCAGCTGGAAGAAGTGAAATTCGGGCCCGTCATGCACTTTCCTTTCCACCTTGTTGGTATTGGTCCCATGTATTTGTCATCAAAACTCTTTGATTCAGGCCAAATGCCTGTATCCAAGAAGCCAATTATAGTGTCCACACGGGGTTGTGAAGAATAACGTGATGATGGACCGGAATCAGTCTGCTGCTCATTCAGATGCTCCAAGAAATCCCAAGATCGTGTGGTATGGAGGTCTAAAATGGGATCAGGAAAAACCGAAAGGACACCTGGCGCTTGAGCAATCGAATGGACCTCTGTTTCCGATAAACGAGCTGCAAATCCGTGAAACCTTTGCTATAGGTGTGTATCACTGAGTTCTTCCTGAAATTTTGGACCAAATGCCAAAGAGCCAGAAAGCAGAAACTAAAGAATAACTGGATGAAAGTAGGACAGAAAGCTTGATTTTATTTATTTATTTATTTAATTATTTATTTAATATCATTATTCACCCAAATAGTATATTATTGTTTTTTTGTTTGAGAGATTATGCAGAGTGCTTTCACACTGGTTTTACCATGCATAAAGTTATGTTATGGAGCTCCTCCCTCATTCTTTTGTTTCGGTATACATGTGTTTCGAGATATATGTCCACAAAACACTAGAGCCACAACTTTTTTCACAACCGTCATTTATATCCGTTGATTATTGGGACACCGTTACTGATCAATGATTGCTGATAATAGTAGTGAAATTTTTGTGACTCTAGAGTTGTGATGAATGTATTGTTTTTACATGTGTTTATACAATCGTCGTCGGTATCCTAGGAAACGAATTAGTCTCTGGCAATTAAGTTAGGGAGAAATACAGGGCAGCCTAGCCCATGAAGCATCCCAACTATATATATGATGGTTAGGGAAGGATATATATATATATATATATATATATATATATATATATATCGGACCTACGTACTGTTTGCCATTCCACTTTTGAAAAGTGATGACCCCACCGTGAGCGACAACATACCGCTATGTTGAGACTCCTCTTCAGCAAATAAAGATGAAGGTGTGTGGAGGACCGAGGGGGGTTAACCCCACCCGAGGAGAAAATACTATACCAAAAAGCGTATATAATTCAAGTCAACCTAGTAAGTCATATATTATCTAGTTATGTTAATCATCTCAACATAGTCCACCGACCTATCTGAATATAAATTTTTGACTCCGTTCATGCTGGTAAAGGATTAGAAGTGAATGAAAAACTAAATGAAGAAAACGTTTGAATCATAGGCGTCGGACACACATATAACCAAGAATAGGCGAATGCCTAAATGCGTCCGACTGAATTGAATAAACTTGTTTTCTTTATACGGAAATGCATGGTTATTAATATGATGAGTAATCTATCGAATTAAACCTTGTTGTCATGGAGCTCAAAAGCTGATAGAAGTCATTTCTCCGGTTGGCATTAGACGGGGTTGCTGCGCCGCCCATGTACACTATATGAATTTCGTCTCTTTTGTTCCGAGCTGGCTCGGTAGCTTGTGTATGAAATAAGACGAGCAAAACAGATAAGAAGATGAAAACAGAATTATTACACCACCTCATTGTTGTGCCAAATAATTAAGTTGTTGCAAATTTAGTTGAACTCCCTCCCCCCCTTAATTAATTGTCCTAATTAAAAAGCTTCAACAACGACAAAAAGTTTGGGGACTAAAGAGTGTTTTGGGATTAGAAAGTCGTGTAGGTTAAGGTTTGTGTACATGTATTCCTCAAACTTCATGCGACTGTAACGAGGCATTTCACCACAAATTTAGGTAACTGAATGAATCCATGCAAATTAGATGCATTAGTCTTCCAATGAAATCTTAATTATAAGGAATCTATTATTACAACTTCACGTATTATACTTTGACATTTGTAACTCTTCCTAATCACTCAAGTCAATGGTCTGTATTCTACTATGTATTTAAATTAATTTGACATTAGTCGCATATTTGTATATTGTTTTTAAGACGTTATGGAAGGTGCATTGAGCCCTAAAAATCAAGCCTTTCTCTTCTTAAGTTAACACTTGCTAATAGGGCGCTTGTTAAATCTTTAATTCAAGCGTTTTTATGTGTAAGCGACTTGAATGTGTTACCTAAGCATGTCATATATCATACTCAGGATTAAGATAGCCACAGCTTTGCAACAGTAGCTTAGGGATCTTGAAAAATCTTTGAATTAAGTGTTTATTGTGTACCCAATTTTGAATGTTATGCTTAAGGATGCTATATATTTAAAGATGTGTCAATGCTGAGCACCCAGGCTTAAGATAGATAGCCACAGTTATGGCAATAGTAGCTTCTGATGAAGAAGTTTCAGAGGTATGCTTGACTTTGGAATTCTCTTATATCTAGATATCACGTTTTTTGTGATGGTCCTTGAGTGCTTTTGGCCTAAACTAGAATTGCTTTTTGCTGTGAGGTACAAGCCAGACCTAGTGAAGCCACATAATCATCTGGCGGAGACCAAAGACATGGCGTTTCTAACAAAATGGTGTCCACAAGAAAAAGATACTTTGTCACCCTTCGGTTGGAGGTTTTTTTGACACAATGTGGATGGAATTCCTTACTTGAAAGCTTGTGTGCCGGCGTGCCTCTTCTTTGCTGGCCAAATTGGGATGAGCAATTGACAATATGCTTATGACATTTCTGGACACAAGTCATAGTATTCAATATTTCATCCATCTTGCTGGAAATTCCATTATATTAGCATCGTGTTATTCGTTTTTCTAATATTTCATTCATCTTGGGTGATGTAAGTACACAATTCCAACGTGTTGTGTTTTGGATAAGTTAAGAGGGTTGGGGCTGGGGCTTCTGAGAGCACTGAAATTGTGAAATTGTTGTTGAATTATACAAAGATTCTTCTTGAGAATCTGTTCCTTGATAATGTTATGAAGGTTAAGTGATTGTGCTTGGAAACTCTTGCAATGTGGTGTTGTGCATCAATGAAGAGTCTGTTGTGCATCGATGTGTTTAGTTTGGTATCTGGTCTGAAACTCTGTTTCAGTGGTGTCTGCCTTGCTCATTAGTCTGCTTGAAGTCTTGCTTGAGTTCTTATTTGTAGCCTGATGTCCCGATTGTTTGGACTAGCTGAATCTGTGCTCTGTTCAGTTTTGGTTTTCTGTTTAAAATTTAGGTTTCAATCCAGGCCTGCTTTGCATATGTAAACTCAATTTATGCTCTGATCTTCAAGTGTCATGCCTGCATTTTGAATGTTAATTTGTTGATTACTTTCAGGAATATGGCACTTGTAAGAGCTGATGATGTCTCGCGACTCCCTTTCTCATATGGTTCTGTTAACTGTTTCATGCTGGTGCAGCCTTGCATTGTTCGCCATCTCCCTCAAATGCGGCAAGTCTAATCTGGCCCATCTTTATACATAAATATATAATATATGCATATGTGTTCTTGTCATATCCGATTCCATGGTAAGATACTCCGTGTGGATGCTCCGAACATAACATGTGTGTCTGAGAAAAATCATTGGAAATTTGAACTTCGTGCTAGAAAACAGTAAGAGAGTGGACAAAAGGTTAGCAACCTTCTTTGTTGAAAGCCTTGAAGTCTTTACCTTTGACATAAGCTTTTTTTTTTTTTTTTTCCCTTGAAAATATTCAGGCACAGTAAGTCTTAATACTAAACTGCATTTATGATTGTGATTAAGGTTTCACTGCTTGATTGCTTTAGATATTCATTTATCAGGTTTTTTAGTGCATCATTTTTTTTCTGGAGCATATGATTGTGAATGAATCTTTTTTGTTCTCATAGGAATTCTATCATGAGAATGTGAGGGTTGCCTTCGGGAACGCGGACACAGGTGGTGCATGGCTGTCGTCAGCTCGTGCCGTAAGGTGTTGGGTTAAGTCCCGCAACGAGTGCAACCCTCATGTTATTAAAGCAAAAGGTACGGATGCCTTTCCTTGTGATTTCTTCATAGTCCTGTCCAAGTTGAACTTACAGAATGGTGAATTCCTGTCATTCGTGTAGGTTCTCTAAAAATGGTATACCCTACCATTGAGGGTCCATTCAACCCCGATCCCACATTCGTGTAGGTTCTAGCTCTGAAGCGGCCGTGTGGAAGGGTATTTCTGACTTGGAAAACCCTATGAATTCGAAGATGAAAAATATTCCCCATCAAACGATTAAATCCCAAAACTATATAAAAAAGGTTAATGTGGGGGTGGGGTTGGGGGGGGGGGATCTGTTTTTGCTATTTTTTTTTTTAAAAATCATTTGTTTTTGTGGGACCATAATAAAAAGCGTTGCAAAAAGCTAACTATTTTTCTGAATTTTATTTTTAATAATTATTTGCTTTTGCCGTGATGTGGTAGTGTGACAATAGATTTTAAACTTTTTGTTGGTACTTCTGCAATAGATTCTCACTTTTCATCCGCGGCAAAAATTTGTTTTTTTTACTAGTGTCCCTGATACGCATCGTCTCCGGTTACTTCAATTGTTTGGCGTTAATTTACGCACATTTAGGAATTGGTCACTTCTTTACATGTTTTCCGTAAATTACGTTTGAGGGAACTAAGGTTGAAAAGAGTAGTTGGACAATAAACAATTAGATCATTATAGTTAACTAGCCTGTGAACGTCGGTTACGTAGGGTGGTTTACACTATTTATCGATATTTCTTCCTGATTTAATCCGTTTATTGTTAATTTGTTGAACACTGTAGAGTTGTAGCTATTTATAGGGTTCTAGAGTCAGAGCACGATCTAGTAACCAATTTAGAGAGATGCACCAATAACCGATTCAGTTCTTGAAATTTTAATGATATAAAATGTATGAATCAATATTAGACAACGACTATGGAAGAATTAATTAGTTCGATTCGATCTATTTTCTTGAACATGAAAAAAAAAAAGTTTGATTTAATCTCGACATATTTACTTTTCCGCATTAATTTTGGTCAAAGACCACTACTTTCGATTCATACACTTTTTATCGTTGGACCATAGATTATGAACAACCAACGTTGCCAATGTGATTCAGGTATGGGTAATAAGTGTACCTGTATTACCAAATGCGGTAGTAATCTTAACGTGTAGAAATTGATATATATCTTTGGTAGCTTTTCACCACAATCGAATTTATCATGCACTATACCGAAATCAACTTTTGAAAACGATTATTAAATGCAAAACCTACTTCCGCAATGTATCGTGTTAAACGACTTTCTGAGAGTTGGTTTTATTTCATAATCAAGTTTTTTTTTTTTTTTTGAGGAAAATAATCAACTTTCAAAAATTGATTTTATGTGGAGAATGGTAGGTGTGGTCAAGACCTAAAAATCTCCAGACGCACATAAAGTATCCTGCATATTTGGTCGATGTCTCCAAGACCCGAGACTCAATAACTGTTGCGCAATATAAGAGCCCAAAAAGGGCCAACATGCATGGCATCCAAAACTTAATAAAATAAAAAATTCAGGAAGCAGATAACCCCTTAAAGTCTAATGCTAAACTACTAAATACCACAAAGAAGAGGACTTATCTGCAGTCATACCATTAGAAAGAATATCCCCTTTCCTAGGGGAAATTGGATTTTTCGTCTGGTAACTTTACCCTTTTTCGATTTTAGTCAGTTTTTGCTCCGGTTGGAATTTCAGTCCGGTATGTTTTAAAAAATTGGATTTTTCGTCCTTTTACGCCGGAGTGCTGATGTGGCATTTTTTTCCGGTGAAACTTGATGACATGGCTGCCACATCATTATTACGTGGCATTAGAACAAAAAAGATTCATTCACAATCAAAATCACAAACTTGATGAGTGTTAATTGATTGTGATGTGGACCCATCAAAATCAAAGGTGGGAGATCACGTATTGTGGATCCGTTGTGTAATTTTTTTACGCCTATCATTACTCTAATTTTTTTTGTATCGCGCCATTCCCTGGGGTAAAAACTATTACTATTAGTAACAACTATTAATTTCTCTCTCTGTAATGTTCATAATCAACGCATATAGAAACGTGACAATGTTCTTCCACTCAAAAACAAAAAGGACGACTTTCAACAAAAAAAAAAAAAAAAAAAAAAAAAAGGGACGATAACCGACTAACAGATACTACCTCTCTCCCAGAACACTGCTGAATAATTTTCATCATCTTCCTATCGATAAAAACCCATAAACCCTGTGCGATTTTCGGTCCTTATATTTCTATTGTCAATTTCCAAACAAAGGGAGGGATGCTCGATAACATATTCTTCAATTCAATCTGCCATGCTCTGCCATTTGTAAGTCCTGCCTTTCTCAATTATACGTTTTCAGAGAGAGATTAATCTTTAATTACAAGAAAGTAGCAAACTCGTCTTCATACCACGTGAATTCTCTTCTTGTGCCTTCAATCCCTGGCGACATTTTTTCATCTGATTTAGTCCCTTTTCTTTTCCAGTAAATTTAAATTTCTTGGTTTCTAGTTCGTAATAGTGCGTCCCATCGGAAGGCTGTACTGCAGCGGTGTCAAAAATCACGGTTTCAGGTTTACTATCTCCTCTTCTTGTTGTTTGATTTTTCTTGACATTTTATCATCTTATTAACTCCTTTTTCTTTTCCAGTAAATTTCTTGGTTTCTAGCTAGTTCGTAATAGTGCGTCCCATCGGAAGGCTGTACTGACAGCGGTGTCAAAAATCACGGTTTCAGTTTTACTATTGCCTCTTCTTCTTCTTGTTTTTTGATTTTTCTTGACATTTTATCATCTTATTGACTCCTTTTTCTTTTCCAGTAAATTTCTTGGTTTCTAGCTAGTTCGTAATAGTGCGTCCCATCGGAAGGCTGTACTGACAGTGGTGTCAAAAATCACGGTTTCAGGTTTACTATTGCCTCTTCTTCTTCTTGTTTTTTTGGATTTTTCTTGACATTTTATCATCTGATTAACTCCTTTTTCTTTTCCAGTAAATTTCTTGGTTTCTAGTTCGTAATAGTGCGTCCCATTGCAAGGCGGTGTCAAAAAGCACGGATTCAGGTTTACTATTGCGTTGATTTCTTGTTTCTTTCATTTTTCTTGAACATGTTTATTCTGTTATTAAATTTGTAACATTCCTTTTTTTTTCTGTAAATTCTTACTAGTTCACTACGAAAATGCCAATCAATGCTGCAATGATTCGAATTTGACAGTGTTTATTACCTCTCTGTGCAAGAATTAGTCAAGGTTTGTGGTGGATTGCCTACGGTGTATGGTATGCGTTGTTTGAGAATGCGGGTGGGTTTTTAGGAAAACTATGGGCATTAACTTACAAAATTGTCCTTATTGCTGCTGGCTATAGTTTTTTGTTAACGGGAACAACGGATATTGAAGAAGATCCCATCATCAAAAAGAAAAGAACCGAACCTGATAAGAAACCACTTCTTGGAAAATGAGGCCCTGTCTTTGAAGAAGATAGAATATTGAAAATGTGCATATGCGTATGTGTTTACATTTTCATTCTTGTGATTACGTATAAGCTAATTCAATGGGACCATCAAGTCACCCATCAGAAGAAGGTTTTGCCGAGATTAGAATGGAAACGATGGAAGAAGGATAACCGTCGGAAACGTTTGTGCAGTTTCGTGGTAGAGTTTATTGTACTCCCCTCGTTCTGGCCCTTTCTTTGCACATACGTAGGAACCAAACTCCACAGTTACTCAAACATATGCATGGCATCCAAAACTTAATAAAATAAAAAATTCAGGAAGCAGATAACCCTTAAAGTCTAATGCTAAACTACTAAATACCACAAAGAAGAGGACTTATCTGCAGTCATACCATTAGAAAGAATATCCCCTTTCCTACTAATTCATCCAGAAAGAAAAAGGAAAAATGCAAATTTGAGTTACCCCCAAAAACTTCTTCTGCAGCCAACTTGGAATTGAAAAAATATATTGCTCCAACATTCATGCTGTTGCTACATAAACTCAATACACTACCTGAGTTGTGTTGTCTTTTTCGTATCTCACCCAATTCAGAAGGCAGGGGATCTGATGGCAGCTGATCCTCCCTCTCCCATTTCTATTGCATCTACAAGAACCCTATTATCTGTCTCTGCTCGAACAACTTTTACCTAGCGGTTACGCCAATATGGCTTCAATAAGATAGGACCTAAGCTTCTGACAGCAAGAGGTAGCGGGACTGTAACAAAAACCATGTACCACTCGTTTAAGCAACGTTTTGCTGGACACAGGTAAAATATAGAAGCTAGTATTGCCGCAACTATATCGATAAAAGAAAAATCCTTTGCAGATCGGTGTCGAAACGTAAATGCAATGAAACTCCATCCAAACAGTGAAACAATCAACATGCATGCTTGAGTAACTGTGGAGTTTGGTTCCTACGTATGCGCAAAGAAAGGGCCAGAACGAGGGGAGTACAATAAACTCTACCACGAAACTGCACAAACGTTTCCGACGGTTATCCTTCTTCCATCGTTTCCATTCTAATCTCGGCAAAACCTTCTTCTGATGGGTGACTTAATGGTCCCATTGAATTAGCTTATACGTAATCACAAGAATGAAAATGTAAACACATACGCATATGCACATTTTCAATATTCTATCTTCTTCAAAGACAGGGCCCAATTTTCCAAGAAGTGGTTTCTTCTTAGGTTCGGTTCTTTTCTTTTTGATGATGGGATCTTCTTCAATATCCGTTGTTCCCGTTAACAAAAAACTATAGCCAGCAGCAATAAGGACAATTTTGTAAGTGAATGCCCATAGTTTTCCTAAAAACCCACCCGCATTCTCAAAGAACGCATACCATACACCGTAGGCAATCCACCACAAACCTTGACTAATTCTTGCACAAAGAATTAATAAACACTTCGAATTTGAATCATTGCAGCATTGATTGGCATTTTCGTAGTGAACTAGTAAGAATTTACAGAAAAAAAGGAATGTTACAAATTTAATAACAGAATAAACATGTTCAAGAAAAATGAAAGAAACAAGAAATCAACGCAATAGTAAACCTGAATCCGTGCTTTTTGACACCGCCTTGCAATGGGATGACTATTACGAACTAGAAACCAAGAAATTTACTGGAAAAGAAAAAGGAGTTAATAAGATGATAAAATGTCAAGAAAAATCAAAAAAACAAGAAGAAGAAGAGGCAATAGTAAACCTGAAACCGTGATTTTTGACACCACTCACAAGATGACCTTCCGATGGACGACTATTACTTAACTAGCTAGAAACCAAGAAATTTATTGGAAAAGAAAAAGGAGTTAATAAGATGATAAAATGTCAAGAAAAATCAAAAAACAAGAAGAAGAAGAAGCAATAGTAAAACTGAAACCGTGATTTTTGACACATTTGCCAAGATCAAGACCTTCCGATGGGACGACTATTACGAACTAGCTAGAAACCAAGAAATTTACTGGAAAAGAAAAATGAGTTAATAAGATGATAAAATGTCAAGAAAAATCAAAAACAAGAAGAAGAGGAGATATATAGTAAACTCGAAACCGTGATTTTTGACACATTTGTCGAGATGACCTTCCGATGGGACGACTATTACGAACTAGAAACCAAGAAATTTACTGGAAAAGAAAAGGGAGTAAATCAGATGAAAAATGTCGCCAAGGATTGAAGGCACAAGAAGAGAATTCACGTGGTATGAAGACGAGTTTGCTACTTTCTTGTAATTAAAGGTTCATCTCTCTCTGAAAACGTATAATTGAGAAAGGCAGGACTTACAAATGGCAGAGCATGCAGGGGCGGATCTAGAGCATGCAGGGGCGGATCTAGAGCCAAAGATGGCGGGACCCAGAACTTTTTTCAATGGTCAGTAAATATTTAACACATTAAATAATTTTTTTCACGGGGTCCGAAATATTTTCTATAGGTAAAATGCAGTGTATTTTTATTTTTAGCGGGGTCCGTGGACCACCCTTAGATGGCTTTGGATCCGCCCCTGGAGCAAAGTAAGGGGGGTCCACGGACCCCGTTAAAGTTAGAAATACTCTACATTTTACCTATAGAAAAATATTTCAGACCCCGTGAAAAAAAATATTTACTGTGTTAAATATTTATAAACCCCGCTGAAAAAGTTTTCTGGATCCGCCACTGAGAGCATGGCAGATTGAATTGAAGAATATGTTATCGAGCATCCCTCCCTTTGTTTGGAAATTGACAATAGAAATATAAGGACTGAAAATCGCACAGGGTTTATGGGTTTTTATCGATAGGAAGATGATGAAAATTATTCAGCATTGTTCTGGGAGAGAGGTAGTATCTGTTAGTCGGTTATCGTCCTTTTTTTTTTTTTTTTTTTTTTTGTTTGAAAGTCGTCCTTTTGGTTTTTGGGTGGAATAACATTGTCACGTTTCTATATGCATTGATTATGAACATTAGAGAGAGAGAAATTAATAGTTGTTACTAATAGTAATAGTTTTTAAGGGTGAATGGACCACAATGACAAAAAAATTAGATTAATGATAGAGACACAACAAAAATTACACAACATATGCCACGACATGATCTCCGACCCTTGATTTTGATGGGTCAACATTACAATCAATTAACACTCATCAAAATCAAGGGTGGAAGATCATGTTGTGGCATCCGTTGTGTAATTTTTGTTGTTCCTTTATCATTACTCAAAAAATTAATAAATGGGTCTGGAAGGATAAAAGTAATATTTTCATAATTATAAAGGACAAAAATCATAATTGTTACTTTAAAATTGTTACTTCACGTGTTAATGTTACTTTGTGTTTCACAATTGTTATTTCATATTTACTCTATTCCACATTTGTTACTTCATATTTGTTACTTCATAATTGTTACTTTTGTCCTTATTAAATTAAAGTTTCCTTTTATCCCGATTTTTTTTTTATAATTTTGTCCTTCTGAACATTACTAATAGTTTTCCTTTTTATTGCTGAAGCTTTTGTTACGGTGGGCTTTCATACTAAGATAAATGTTAATCATATCGATTAATACTTTTTCTTTTTTTTTACAATAATCGATTAATAGTTGTATACATTTGTTGTTAAATAATATTTATTTATGATGTGAACCAAAAAGAAAAATATTCGTCATGAAAGTGTTATTCCCTTATTTATATTCTTTTTTATGAACGAAATATACGCACCCATAATTTTCATTCACATGAGACTTAAACTCGGATACTCTCGTATTAAAATGCCATAATATTTACCACTATGTCAATGCCTGATTGACGTCTTACTTTCTATTAAGAATAAGGGAATTCTTATAGAGTGATTGAAATAAATAATCTTTACCATTGTTTTTTTCTAGGTAATTATAATCAACAACACGGGCCAAACTTCCGATTAATGGATGAGTAGCTTACGGATATCTATGCTTTAAGAATAATCAACAACATATCGCATTAAATATTTTCATTTACATATTTTTATATTATTATAATAGAACACATAATAATCAATTAGTGATATACTTTTAGCAATAGTAATAAATTGTATAATGATTATCTTATGTATATATATACCACTTGGCAGAAGTTCTGTTGAAACTTTGTTACGGAGGTACCTGGTAGGCTGGTACCATGTGCGTAAATGTTGGCAGACAAGAGACAGTATTTTACCGGGAAAATTATGAAAAGGTTTGTAGAATTAGAAAAAGGACATGGATGTTATTTTTAGATTAAAAATGACATTTTTTTTTATTATGTATTGACAAAAATGCCTATTTTTCTTTTTTTTTTTTTCAAAACTCCTCACGTTTCTTTAAAAAAATATTATGATCATTTTTGGAAAAAAAAAAAATTTACTACTCCAACGTCCCACGTACAGCACAGCTCATGGAACATTTGAACTTTAAAAAAAAAATATATTATTAAAATATTTATTCATTAATCACTTATAGTATCTTTTGAGCATAAAAAACTTATAGTATCTTTAATCTACGCCTTCGATTATCACAATTTTTGTATCATAATATATATATTTTTCTTTATTTTGATATATTATTTGATATCATCTGGAGTCGCATGATGTTTTTACGAATACACGTCAATTTAAGTTACTACAAATGACAATGTTATACATGAGTGACAATAATCGCTTTAGACACTATTTCGCTACTAATTGACACATTAATTCTCCAAAAATACCTTTAATGACTTCATTCAATTTTCCATACTAATTGACACGGTGACGGTAGTAGCAAACTAGCAATATTCAGTGACAGATTGTATGACATATTAACAGTGACAGATTATATGACCCTGATTATTGTCGTTGCTGTCACAGTGTCAATTAGTCGTGTCAAATTGAAAAGGTCGCTGCTTATGTATTTTCTATTAATGGGTAGTGACAAATTCAATGATACTACTTATGTATTTACGGTAAATTGGTGTGACAATTAATAGTGTCATTGTCTGACAATGACCACTAATGAGTAATGTCATACTGTCAATTAGCTGTGACAAATTATATGACACCATTCGGGTGATTAAACACTGTGACAATTTAAAGTGTCATTGTCTAAAACTGATTATTGTCACAATTGTCATAGTGTCAAATAATAGTGACAAATTGGATGATACTATTTATGTATTTTCACTAGACCGGTGTGACGATTAATAGCGATATATTACATGAAACTGGTTATTGTAACTCGTGTTGTCAATTGGTCATAACAAATCGACATGTTTTTAGTATAAAAAAACATGTGACTTTGGAATTTACATAAGAAGCATACAAATAATAAATCAAAATAAGAAGTACGAAAAATATGAATTATGATGTAAAAATTATTATAAGTTGATATATAAATTAAAAGATACTGCTGATTAAAGATTAGCATACGAGAGATTTTTTTTATATTTTATTTAAAAAAACAATATCCAGTTCCAAAACAAAATATTCCATTTCTATGCTGATGAACAGCCAACGTGGGTGGTTAGTTTTATGGGCCAAAGACCCAAAAGTACATAAAACAGATTTATTGGACTTATAAGGACAAAAAGGAATCTGTTGGACTTATAAGGACACAAATTAGATAGATAGACTCAAATACTCTTAATGAAGAAAAAAATAAAATAAAAAAAGGGGAGGAGGCGCTGTTCATGTTTATGTTTTTTTTTTTTTTTTGAACCGATGTATTGACTATCGCGATACAATGACCACCCCCGATACATTGACCACCGCGATTCAATGATCACCGCGACGCATTGATGTCACGGATTTTATTAACAAAAACAAACAAGTAATAATATTTATAAATCCGGTTTTCCTCAAGTATAAGGATCGTAATATAGAGGTTGATACCGGGTCGATCTTACGGAAACTGGCGATTGTTAACCCTAGTTTTTGTCTAATTAAATTATGTCACGAAAACTAATCTAAACAGCGGATAAAACTAAACGGAACTGAAAACTAACTTAACTAAAACGTAAAGCTGGACAGAAGATATGATCTAAAGCCAGGAAAGATACGGGTTGCGAACTACTAAACTAAGCTTATATGCAATAAAAGTAAACTACTCTAAACAATTCAAGTTTCACGGGATTAAATTCAAGTTTTAACGAACAAACGAGCGATTGATCCACCTATCGTAACAAGTATCAATTCCTATCTCGATTATATTGCGTTTTCTAACCAAGTTGTGATTTCACCTTGTCTAAAGCATGAACCCTAATTTCTTAGGTAATTCACCTATTAATCTATATCTCTCGATCTAAGATTAACGATTTTACTAATCAAAGGTGTAAACTTTAACCTAGCAATCTAACCTATTAACTCTCGTTATGATAGATTAAACAACTATTCCTTATCATGGTGATCTAAGGCTTATAGAGACTTTCATCAACATAAGACAATCATAACATGCAAATCTTTCGATACAATTGCAATTAAACAATATAAACAATGATAAAGGAAACAACTTTAGGTAAAACTCACAATATAATCGCAGAAACGGAATCAAAACGTGTTGGATGGCTTCACAATGCTCGCTTGATGAAGCTTAGCCTCTCAACATCCTTTGAAAACTCGAATTGCGTAAAAACTAACATAAAACGCCTACTTTTAATCTAGAATTTGGAGCATAAAACTGGAATAAAAGTAAAAATGCACTAAAAAGCCGCCTTTAGGTTTAGGGTTTTGAATAATGAGTATATGATATCCTTTAAGGTAGAAAACGCGCAGTATATATAGAAAACAAAGGCGGCGCTGCTAAGTCGGCCCGGGACGCCTTCCATACTTGTGAACGCCCGTCCGGATGGATTTGGACTTGCTTCAGACGCCCGTCCCACTCGGCGTCCAAACTCTCTCAGATCAAATTTCTCAAATGGACGCTGTTTGGAGATGGTGGACGCCGCTCGTCCAAGAGACTTGGAAAAACTCAGTATTGATTTCATCAGGGCCGACGCCTGCTCATTTCAAAGAGACGCCTGCTCAAATTCGACTTTATCTTGATTTTTCCATACTTATCCCTTTTTCTTCAATGTAAATCATCATTATCTCTTCCTCTTTAATTAAATCCGACTTGATCATCTTTTAATCACCTCTTGAGCTCGAATTTGTGCATCTATAACACATAAAAATATCGCAAAATGTAATAATGTCCAATTAAATATAAATTCATCAATAAAACGCATAAATTGACTAATTTTGCGATTAACTTATTAAAAACACCACATGCTCAATATTTCCATCTAAACACTTATTTTCTTATGCAAATAATACAAATACGGGGAAATTATCATAAAATATAGCCTTATAAAACATATAAAAACACCCTTAACAACTGACCACCCCGATGCATTGACCACCTCAATGCAATGACCATCCAGATGCATTGACCACCGCGACGCCCGATGCGATGACCATCCAATGCAGAGACACCGCAATGAAGTGACACCGCGATGTAGACACGGCGATGAAGCGACACCGTGATGCGTAGACACACCGCGATCGAAGTGACACCGCGATGCGAGACATCGCGATCACGAGAGACACCGCGACGCCCAATGCGATGACCATCACGATGCAGAGACACCGCGATGAAGCGACACCGCGATGCAGAGACACCGCAATGAAGTGACACCGCGATGCAGAGACACCGCCATGCAGTGACCACCCCCGATGCAGAGACACCGCCATGCAGTGACCACCCCCGATGCAGAGACGCCGCATTGCAGAGACACTCCGATGAAGTACGGCATATTGTATAGATTTATCGCGATGACATCATAATATATGTATCAATTTATTCCGTGGCGCCTTATGGTATCGATTTGTGCAGTGACGTCTTACAATGACGTCTTATTATATCGATTTATGCAGTGAAGTTTTATGGTATCGATTTATGCATGACGCCTTAATGTATCGATTTATGCAGTGGCGCGCTTTATTATATCGATTCATGCGGTGACGCCATGCAGGTGACATCATGCGATGACGTCGTATTATATCGATTTATGCGGTGACATCATGCGGTGACATCATGCGATGACGTCGTGCGCAATGACGCCTTATTATATCGATTTATGCAATGAAGAAAATCCAACGGAAATTTCATCAAATATTTACACAAAATTCTAGGGTAAAGCAAAACATGCATCATTATAAGAAAATCATTAAAGTAGCAACTCATAACATATTAGGTTGCAATGAAACTAACAACCTGATTCTAAAGAAGAAGCAATACAATCTCGCAATACTGCCAGTTCTGGAGTCAAATCCTGGATGCCCATCAATTTAAAACTGAAGGATCCAAAGGTAAATGTAGATGATTCAGAGAACTTGATTTAGTTTTGTTTTATGATTACAGCCTCAAGATTGGCTTGAATTGTACAACTGGTAGCTTTTTTCAAAATGGCTCCGGCCACCATTTTACTGTCTCTAGGCTTGATAGATACTCATTCCAGGACGTTTTTTGGTCCTACATAGACTTATAAACTTTGGGAAATTACATCATGATACTATCTTTTGCACCAGACCCTTAGATGGACGCCATGTGTGCACAAATACAACATTTTTGTCTTTTAGAGCATCTCCAACCGTCGCCCCATTATTTCGCACCATTACACCAAAATGGTGTAAAATTACACCATTCTTTTCCAACCATTCTGCACCAAATTTTACACCAAAAGGAATATTCCAAGAATATTCTATATAATTCTCTTTTTAAAAAATAGAAATAAATATATTTCTTTCATCAAATAACTAAATACACATTTAAAAATTAATGTATGATGTACGAATAATATATTAGGTTCATAATTCATTTATTTTAAAATAAAAAAATTGTCCTAAATTTATTTTTATTCAAAACGAGATTAAAATACACACATTTATTAATATTACGGAATACAAACATTTAATTGGACTACCGAAATACAAACATTTAATAATACAAACGAAACGAAATAGAAAAATTAAAATTACACAATGATAAAAGATCAATTAATTCTCCGAGTTGGAGTATTCCTCCCACACATGATTAATCAAGGCATCACGAAGTGCAAAATGCGCATCTCTATCCTTGATACGCTTATGACGCTCGAGAAATTGCTGAAATCGTGTATTTTCATCCACAATTTCGATGTTCGGTGCAGGCGCTTCCATTGCTTCTTGAATTGGTGCGTCCAAGTCACGCTCATCCTCAACTATCATGTTGTGCATTATTATACATGCGGTCATTATATTGTGTAAATCGCGTTTGTTCCAAAAAACGAGCCGGTGCAGCCACAATTGCAAATTGTGCCTGTAGAACTCCAAATGCACGTTCCACGTCTTTTCTAAGTGATTCTTGTTTATTGCAAAAGTTGCTTTTAGACCTCGGGATCATGGATACTTTGCACAATAGTTGCCCATTTTGGATAGATACCATCAGCTAAATAATAGCCCATAGTAAACTCCTTTCCTTGAATGACATAGTTTGCCGGAGGAGCGATACCTTCGGCGAGATTGGCAAAATGATATGAAGTTAATGATGACAGATTTGAACACCATTTCTAATCCAGCCAAGCCTTTTGCCAAAGCGAACAAGCAAGGATTTTCCGAAAATACAATCCAACTTTAACCAATCCAAATCCAACTTTCAACAATCCGACTCAATTTTTTAACAATCCAGATCCATCTTTTAACAATCCAAATGCGTTTGGTAATCCTGAACAATCTTTTAACAATTCAGATGCGTTCGATAACTGCTTCAACAATCTTGGTCCATCCGGAGGTGGTCTAGATGATTATTAATTATTTTTATTAATATGTTTTCTTTGTAGTAAGTTTATCGTATGCTTTGTGAGTTTAACGTTATTTCAGTACTTTTTTTTATCGCTATGTAATTCGGTGTGCTTGTATTCCTAATGTCAAATAAATGTACGATTGTATTTGTATTAATATTTTATTAATTAAAACAACTTAAATAATAAAAAAATTGAATTAATTAATTATAATAAAATATCAAGTAAGTAATGTAATTTAATCAAATTAATGATACACAATAAATATTAAATACACATATCTCTCCTTCTAAATTAAATAAAACCAAAAAGAAGGGGAACAAAAAAAAAAAAAAAAAAAAAAAAAAGAGAAAATGGGTTTTGGTGTCGGGTTACCCGACACCATTTTTGGTGTAAAAGGATGGAGCAATGGTGCAATGGTGCAAAAAATACACGAGGGAATTGAAAATATATACATTTTGGTAAAAATAGTTTTTTTGTATCACCTATTTTTTAATTATTACAAGATAACCTTAGTAGAGGCGATGCATTTGGCATTCGGGACGGGATATATTGTGATGAGGACGGGTTATTTTTCATCGGCGCCGGACTAAAATAACACGCCCCGATAAATTTTCTCACTTTCACCACGCTTAAAAACCCGTCCCGAATTATTGTTCCTCCACCCTATCAAACTGCTGGGGTCATCTTCCTCCTCCTCCGGCGTGATTTAAAATCCATCTTTTCATTATTCGATAGACATGTAGTAGAGCCAGACATAAGGTTTTTATTTTTCAGATTAGATGTTTTTATTTTTCAGATTAGATGACGATCAATTAATTAAAGGGTCCATTTTCCTTATACCGTGCGAAGGAACAAGTGTTTCTGTTCTTGTGGTGTTTTGGGTCCTTTGGTCAGTCTCGCAAGAGACATATCCGATATGTCTAGTGAAAACTATATTTTAATTTCAGACTATTTTAGTACTATTTTTGCAGTCAAAGGGGGTAATATATCCAAATACCTGCGAATTGGTATTGATCTTGTGATACAAGTTTATGTTTATTTCTCTAATGGTGATTGACTTTTGAGTGCTTATCATCTAATTTTTATCTCTCTTGTTTGCTTGCTTGATGCGTTGTTATTAGCCACTTGGTTGAATTGGAATCAATAGCCTGTTAGTCTCTAATAGTGTTTGATGTTGATTTTGATTGCTTCTTTATTTGCTGGTAAAATTAGTGTTTGGATGAATGTGAAGGGCGTCCGGCCGATCGACGTCCAGCGATGTTTTGGCTGATCTATTTTTCCGTTTTTTCATTTCACAATAATAATTTCAATCCCGTATGGTGTGACATGTAGATTTGTAATTGAAACAAGATATAATTCAGCCTCAGAATATATAAATAAAACGCCGGATAATTGCCAAAAAATAAAAATGAAAAAAGATTCAGGACGGGTTTTTCAGTACGGCAAGTGAGAACATTTACTGAGGACGTGTTATTTTAGTTCGGCCTCAATGAAAAATAACCCGCCCTCGCACAATATATCCCGTCCCGAATGCCAAATCGCCTACCGACTAAGGGTTATGCTTGTCGAGAATTAAAAATAAGGGTATACAAAGAAAACTATTTTTACCCAAAGGTATGTATTTCGAATTTTCGTCAAAATACACTTGGTTGGGGATGCACCATTTCCCCATTTTGGAAAAATGGTGTCGGGTCTTATAGCGTTGGAGATGCCCTTAGAACGCATGTCGCTAATTCAATAGAAACTTATATAAATAACTTTCTATAATTGAATTTCCATCAACTTTTATCCTCTTCTTACTTACTCTACTCCAGAAACAGGAATTGTCCTTGCAGCTCTTAAAAGGTTTTTTGCTGAAAGCTTCACACAGGTTCACTACAAGTCCAGGTAATTTTCATTTGTTCTTCTCTTTCTGTGAGAATTTACGCAGTCTTTTTCCTTAGGGGTTCTACAATTATGTTTTCGAGTATGGTTAAATCATGTTCCTTTTGCATTATCAATTAATACATGCTTTTGTGGATGGCCGATAGACTATCTACCGGCAGTAATAACTTTTGTTGCTTTGTCGTTGGCTCTTTATTGGTTATTTTCCAACTGTACCTAACACTGCACCTTTTCTTTTGGGTTCATGTACAGGATCTACAGTTGGTAATAATTGTTGTTGATTAGTCATTTGTGCTTTATTGGATTTTTCTATACCATCAGCTAACAAAACAACATTTTCTTTGGGTTTTTATATTTGTATATTTATATGCTTAAATTTATGTGCTTATTATTGCTTATTGCAGTAAGGTTGATATATTGTTCTCTGCCATACGTGTCCTTTTAGTTTCCAGGAAAAAAATGCCTAGGTAAAACTTCTTGAGGTTATAATTATAAACTCCAGGTAGTGAAAAAAGCTTTTAGGTATAACCTTTGTAGTATTTCTTACATGCAATGCAGCACGAGCGCCTAAGTCCTATTTTTTGCAGCCAGTCTTAAACGACTTTTGTTCCTTATTAGGGTTCAATATTAAATCAGTGAACTGCCAGAGTTCTTGGGTGATAAATGTACTTGTTCAGGCTGAGGTGGTTGTATGCTTTCTGACAATGGTCTATGGAAGCTTGACCCAGAGATCAAACATGAAGGTTTGTTGCTTTGAGCTTTGAGTCAACAAGTAGCTGTGAGATTTTGGTTGTGTCCGATTCAAACATTTTCTTTGTATCCATAGCTTTGTATCCGTAATTATGCTTTGAATCACCTGGAACTAACTTAATATCGAATATTTATGTTAGTTGTTTGCTTTTGGAAATCATTGTCGATTTATACTTTACTGCTTGTATTCTTATAATTTTTTTGGGAGGCTTTATTGGTGTATTCAGATGAATTGATATATCAATAAGAGTAATTTTTTTCTTTGTCTTTTTCTAAAAGAAGATTTCTTTTTCATTTTTTGTGTGTTTCTTCCAATATGAAACAGTACTTTTTATTTTATTTTATAGTTGTGATGCATCTGAAAATGTCTAATTTTTGGGGTTGATATGCTTTATGTTATTCATGTGATTTTTTACACTTTTCTTGCTCTTTAGTTTTATGTTTTAATGATCCTTTTGTCTGCTCAATGCTTATGTTGTTCAAGGAACTCTGCATAAAGTTGGATGCTTCATTGCCTTCCCTATTCAAACCGAAACCGGTATGCGTCTCTTGCTATTATATTTGCATCTTTTTATTTTAAATGGAAGTATGTGCTCATAGTTTTGCTTGTTTTGGTCATATAAGACATATTTATATTCAATTCAATCTCATATGATACTCATTTTAGACAGTCATTAAAAAGATATTTCGTTTCCCACGTATTCTTTGAATGGTCTCTACATGTCATTGTATTAAGGGCACGCCAACATCATCAATTATGCCAGAATGTGTCATTTGTATACGAAGCAGCTATGCTGCCTACTGAAGTTGTTTTCGACGCAAAATGAGATATCAAGTACTCTTTCCAGTACGAGGCATCTTCCAAAAGCACATGCTAAGAAACAGAGTGAATCAGTTTAAACCATCGTTATAAACCGTGAAACAAAAATACGGTTTAGTGAATGTCATTTTGGACAGCTTTTCAGTAAATCTCCATCGGCTTCACCTCAAATTTTATGTTCAGCTTCTTAATCTCATGTACCTGAGTTATGAACAAGCATATCCCGATCCCATATTAAACGCTTAAAACTGTAAAAATTCTCTCTAAGCATGTTTTTTATGTATCCAGTGTGTATCCATGTCGAGAATCATGTAGGATACAAGATTGATTGCTAGAAGTTTTCTTTTCCATTGAGATTTCATTGCTAAATCTTCATTTCTGTTGATTGACATGATGCGATGTTAGTAAAGCACATTGTACGCCTTGATTGTTTTTCCTCAAATAATTCACACGAGAAATTGTCATGCTTTTCTGGTTCTCTCATAGGGAAACATATTCATACATATTTGTAGATGCCTAAAGTCGTTTAAAAAAATGCATGTTCTTGTTCTAGGTGATGATCAGGTGGCAATATGAACATGGAGAGAAATTTGCTCAAACCTTAAATTCGACTGGCTTCTGTAACCTTGTTTTCAGACGATTCGATGAGTCATAATTACATTGTGATGCCATAGGACACATCACAACACCAACTTTACTTGGTTTTCTCCTAGGGTTCTTTTCATATGATGGTTACCTTCTGAAAAAAAATCCAATAGGCTATAATAAGTAAAGGGCATCATATTCTAGAGATTGGATATGGTTGGGGCAATTTAGCTATCGAACTCATGAAACGAACCTGGTGACGGGTGTCAATATACCGTCATTACCCTCTTAGAAGAGCAACTAAAATTTACAGAACAGAAAGTAAAGGAAGCTGGCCTACAGGTATATTCTGTCTTTAAAACTTAAAAGCACATATCTTTATTGTAGAGTAATCAATCCTAACAAAATGAACTTAATGTATCATCAGGACAACATCAGATTACTACTTTGCGATTATGGTCAGTCACATGAAACTCAGAAATATGACAGAATCATATCATGGAGAGTTGTTCATTTCGTTTATGTTGCTCATTGTATATATGTCTGATAAGTATAATGTATGAGACAATATTGTGCAGTGAGATGTTAGAAGTAGTTAGTCATGAGTATATGTAGAAGTTCTTCAGTTGTTGCGAATCAGTATCAGCCGAAAACATGATTATTGTCTTCCAGGTAACGCTTATTCTATTACCAAAAAAGGGTAAAGGAAAGATACCTTCTGTCAAGGACAAACTCCTGTGTCTTTGTTTTATGTATAATTCCGCTGTTGCCGTTGCAGTTGCAGAGCCGGTGACGGTAAGGGTGGAAGGAGTGACCTCCATTGCTGGCACAAAAGAAAACTTCATCATATAATCATATGTGCAACTTTAGATTGGCGGCCGGAAAATAAGTATGATTATGGTCAGTGTCCTTGGGGAAACGCCGGCATCCTCAATGTGGTATTTGTAAAAAATGTAACAAACTTTCATATTTTTGTTTCACATCGATCCATACTCACATACATATTTCTTTTTGCTTTGCTGGAATTGGATTGAATTTGCAGGATTTGAACAAGAAGATTTTCGTCAATGCCAATAAAGGTTATTACTTCATTTACTCTGCAGCAGAATATTATGACACCCAATGAAGATTAATGGATTTTTTTTTAATCTGATGCGTTTGAAAACTGCAGGATTTGACAGGTTAGGAATAAGAATAGGAGGATCCCTACAGGATCAAGTAGTATACAATGTTGGAAACAAATGGAAATGCCCTCATTTCAAGAAAAGCCCGAATGCCTTATTCAGATTCGGCAATGGTTGTCTCCCTATGGATAGATGACATGAATTGAACCACCTTTTCAACATTACCAAGTCATCTTGCTGCTCTTTTCATGTTCTAACATAAACTCTGTTTAGCTCCAAACATGTCAAATCGTTACGTATACCAATGTTCTCACAGATGCATATTATATGATTTACCACTCCAAATCTAGGGAGTGTTAATGGTTTAAAATGTGTAGCTACTGTTTTTTATATGATTTTTTGTTTGAAAGATCAAAACTTCAAAAACACTGAGCTGGATTTCTATTGTAAATTAGCAAGTGGTTTGTATTAAATGACTGATTTATGTTATCGTTTATGTCAAATTCACGTAACTGCTTAACTTAATATATTATGCTGCACATCATGTAATATGTTTTTTTTCATATGTCCATGTTCAAAGGTGTTTATACTATTGTATCTGCAGTGGGCATGACTGTGCCTTGCACAGAATAAAGGTAATTATACTCTTCTGTAACAATCTCACCATGAATATTTATTATGTATCAAAGCCTTGTTTGTAGTAATATGTAAATTCTGTTGTGCTTTTACAAGTGTTTCTGCACTTAGCTACCTTTATAATTTTCTGCCCATCAATACTTCTTATACTAATGCATTACAAAATTCTGCAATACAAATCTGCTCCACGATAACCCCATCGATCTATATAAACAAATCTTCTACAA
The DNA here is from genome assembly GCA_026214975.1 of Gentiana macrophylla. NCBI lineage: Eukaryota > Viridiplantae > Streptophyta > Magnoliopsida > Gentianales > Gentianaceae > Gentiana > Gentiana macrophylla. Next base: position 93,121 of record JAOBSW010000188.1, on the reverse strand, counting down.
GAACTGCAGTGGGCTTAACCCGTGCTTTGCACGATGTACGCCCACTAGTAATATGATACAACTATAATTAGGATGCGTACCGTTGGGTTATAACTTATTATATTAATTATAATCTCATGATAGTATGATTGTTATATTGTGTTGTAAAGTGACGTATACGGTGGGTGCTACAGAGGGACGGATCTACATCTGTAGGGATTGGGCCACATGGCTTACTGAAATTCGGAGAATCTTTTTAGTATTAACGTGATATAGTTTTGTTGTTAAAAATGATTATTTTATGGTTTAAAATGTAATTTTAAGCTCCGGTGACTTCATTGGAACAAATTTATGGATCAAAAATGTAGTTTTAGTCTCCTGTGACACCACTGAAACAAATTTCTAGATCCGCCCCTGATGCTACACTCTCCATTAATCAACGAGGATGTGACACTAGACAAAAAAAAACGGAGAAATGAAACGAAAATATTATTGTCACAACAAAATAAACTCGATCAATGAAGTAAAACAATTCGTCTTTACAACATTGTACATGATTAAACTCATAATTATAAACTTCGTCCCAAAATATAAGTTTGTGTAGCTTTTCAAATTTGTTTCATAATATAAATTCATTTAGAATACCAATGTAAAGTCTGCAGTAGTGTTTTAGAATACTCGCTTGATTATTTCTTTCTTTCGTATTTTTGGTTTGTTATGTACGTGATCCATTTATTTGCCGATGTAATAAGCTTTCAGCATATTTTTATTTCGTTTCTTGTGCTCTTTCGGCTAAATTTTTCAGGATGAGAGAAGTTGTTACAAAAGCAGTTGGGGGCCGGAAGTACAAGGAAGAGATATACCTATTCTTCAAGCTGATGATGTGTTGATTAAGGTGACTGCAAGTTGCACCAACAAAATTGATTTGATGGAGCAAAAAGAACAAGCTGTTGTGATACTTGGACATGAGTGTTCAGGAAACATTGTAGATGTTGGCAGCAACGTTACAGAATGGCAAAAAAATGTGCTGGTACAAATTTATTTTGCTGTTGACTATCATGTATTTCTTGGTTCCTTGTTTTTATTTAATTGTATTTGATAGTCAGGTTTGTGCACTGTTAAGGGGAAATGAATATGCAGCAGTTCTATCTAGTTTGGTTTTACGTATTCCTCAGAACGTGGAGCTCGCGGCTAGCTTCCAGTTTGGTTTTCCATAATCCTCGGAATGTGGAGCTCATGGCTAGCTTACCGTTTCTTACCTGCAACACTTTTCAGTCTATTTTAGAATGTGGCATATTAAAGGAAGGAAAAACTTTCCAAGTATTCTTTCTAATCTTTACATTACTAAAATCTTATGCTTTCATTATGAACACGTAACCCGTACCGTCTCAATTATCTTTTTTTTCCAGATACATGATGGATTTGGATTCGGGGAACTTGGACTATTTGCCATTTGGGTGGCAAAAGCACTGTACAATACGCAAGTATTTGTCGTTTCTGGTAACTTTCCTCCCTTTAAGCGCAAGAAAATGTTTGTAGTAGTGGTGTTAATTGTGATCATTAGTGAAATATTTAAATGACAAACCGTTTCTCTCAATATTGGAACACTGAGGCGCTATGAACATTGCGATGCTGATAATTGCATCAATTCTACGGTTCATGATTTTCGTTAACAAGTGAACAATGGGACTTTGTTAATGAAAATCATGTACAGCAAAATTGATGCAATTATCAGCGTCGTAATATTCGTAGCGCCTCTGTGTTTCAATATTGGCCGGTGAAAGAAAAACGGTCAGTCATTTATATATTGCACTAATGATCACAATTAACACAACTACTACAAGCATTTTCTTTCCCTTAAGGGAACAAAGTTACCAAAAACGACAAATACTTGCGTGTTGTACAGTGCTTTTGTCACCCGGATGGCAAATCATCCAAGTTTACCGAATCCAAATCCATCATGTATCAAAAAAGAAAATAATTGAGACGGTATGGGTTACGCGTTCATAATGAAAGCATAAGTTTACAGTAATGGAAATATTAGAAAGAATATACCAGTAAAGTTTTTCTTCCTTTAATTTGCCACATTCTAAAATAGCCTGAAAGTGCTGCAGGTAATAAACGGCAAGCTAGCCGCGAGCTCAACACTGATGTTCTCAAGAATACGGAGAACCAAACTGGATGGAACTGCTACATATTCAAAGATATATATCCACTTCCCTTAAACCGCATACACACACGACCATCAAATCTTGTTAAATAAAAGCAATGAACCAATGAATACATAATAATAGTCAGCAGCAAAATAAATTTGTACCGGCTCATTTTTTTTCGCAAATATGTAATGTTGCTGCCAACATCTTGTCCTGAACACTCATGTCCAAGTATCACATTAGCTTGTTCTTTTCGCTCCATCAAATCAATTTTGTTGGTGCAAGTTGCAGCCACCTTAATCAACACATCATCAGCTTGAAGAATAGACATATCTCTTCCTTGCAGTTCCACCACTTCCGGCCCCCCAGTTGCTCTTGTAACAACAACTCTCATCCTGAAAAATTCAGCCAAAAGAGCACAAGAAACAAAATAAAAATAAGCTGAAAGCTTATTACATTGGCAAATAAATGAATCACGTACATAACAAAGCAGGAATACGAAAGAATGAAATAATCAAGCAATTATTCTAATACACTACTGCTGACTTTACAAACACAAAAAGATGATACTAGAAAGATAATGAGATCACAAATAATTAAGCAAATATTTACTCAAACTCTCATAGAATCTCTGAACTAAAATCTCACAGCATCTCTCCCTTGTTTCAGGCTTCTAAGAAAAAAAGCTAGCTAGTAAGAAAGTAGGAATACAGGGAAAGAAATTAAAAGGTTTCATGGGCGTTCTCCCAAACCAACATGAAAATGATGCAGCAAAATTCTAATGTGGTGGGGTGTGAGAGTCTACTTTACTATTTATAATGTTGTTTATTTTGTCTTGTTTCTATAGGTTAATATTTTATTTTAAAAAACGTTAAACCCTAACCGTAAGGACCCCCTCGCCCCCTATCTCATAGGGGTGCGATGAGAGGTTAATCAGGGATCTAGCAACTCCAGGAAGGGGCTTGCGTTATTTTATCTTTTTATCGAAAGGGGTCGACCATTTACGGGACTCGAACCCCCACACTCCGCCTTTCAGACTCCGCTAGACACTACACCACTGGTTAATATTTTATTTTATTTTTGAAGGGTAAAAGATATGGGTTAATAATTTTTTAGCAGTAGACGTAGCAGGAGAGATAGGGAGAATTTATGTGTTATATACATAATACATTTGCATCGAGTTGACATATAAATAAATCTGGATCACACAGTTTGAATTCAGTTGAAAAATAAAAGGTGTAGATTTTGTCACATGGGTGCACTTCGCATATGACGGATGCATCCAATAACTTCCCGGAGACAGTTATAAGTTACTGATATGTATTCTTTTAACAAAAAGAGTAATGATATAGACACAACCAATTTGACATAATGGGCGACACAACTTTATTTCTCAGCTTTAATTTTGAGGAGCGTCACAATCTGTTAAAACTCGCCAAAATCAATAATGAGATATTATGTTGTATTCAAATTTGTTGCGTCCCTATCATTATTAAAAATAGGGGGGACGGGCCAGAAGGACAAGAAACTACAATAATGGGTCTGCAAGGACATTTTTCTTTTTCAGATGTTATAAAGGACAAAAACAAAATATTTGGACAAAAATACCCCTTAACAAATCATCACGTCTTTCACCTCCTTCAAAACACAATTCCTAAAAATCAAGCACCGGATTCATAGCAGATATGGGGAAAATGGATAGACACAAATTAGGCTTTGGAAATCAGTTACTTGCGAGAAATAGGCCTTGGAAATCAATGTTACTGCTTGTTAAAATCAGTAAACTGATCGTGGAAATTAGGCCTTGGAAATCAATGTTACTGCAAATTAACTGATCGTGTTACTTGATGACTCAGGAATTCATAAATGTTCTTGCATCTGTATGAATGTTACTTACTACTGTGAATGTTGCATCTGCTGTGAATGTTACTTACTGCTATGAATGCTGTGAATGTTACTTGATGACTTTTCCGCTATCAATGGATGTTTTTGCAATGTTACTTTTCTGCAATGGATGTTTCTGCAATGTTACTTTTTGCAATGGATGTGAATGCTGGAAATCAATGGATGTTTTTGCAATGTTACTTTCTGCAACTTCCGGCGGCATGAATGTTACTTTTCTGCAACTTCCGGCGGCATCTGGATGAGGGAACGATATTTCATGGCGCCAATCAACAAGCCGCCGCCGCAACATCCTCTCTACCGCCCAGGCCTCCACTCTCTCCAGTCTCCTCCAATCTCTCCAAGCCGCCGCCGCCGCACCCCGCTTCTCTCCCTCTCTTTTTACAAACTGAATTCTTCTTTGATGCTGATGCATTTGGCGGCTGTGTGAGAGGTGTATAAATTAGGTTAATTAGGTTTAATTAGAAAAAGGGTATTTCGGTAAGTTTGCAACTGATTTGTCCTAATTAATTTGTAGAGTACTTAGAGCCGGATATTTGTATAAATCCGTCCTTCTCACCAAAAAACTATTAAAAATAATTGCTATGTCCAAAAAAATTGTACAAAAGACATCTTACATTATTGATTATATTGAGATCTTCATCTATAATTCATCTATCAATGTGTCTTTTAGATGTGCTGGGTCTTTTTGTTGTGTGCATCTCGTTATGGACATAACATTACTTGTCTTTTAAATATTATTATGGTGTACTTTTTTATACAAGAATTTTATTGTGTGTTTTGATACTTATTTAAGTTTTTTTTTTTTTTTTTTTGAAAGGATACTTATTTAAGTTATTACTTATATTATTTGCTTTTCCGTGAATATGAGTCGTGGGGGTTTGTCGTTGGTAAGGAAAGTGTGATTATTTCTTTAGAATAAATGAAGTGTACTTAACTTGAAATAAATAATCATTTTTTAGAAATACTATATTCGTCTTAAAATATAAGGCATCTTACACTTTTTGATTTGTCCCACGACGTAAGTTATTTTATATTATCAATGCAACATTTATTGTCTATCAAATTTATTATGAATCCAACAATTTTTCATTAACTATTGCATTAATGATAGTAATGAGATATTTTAGACATTAAATTTTAAATTAATGACATTCAACCATTTTTTTAATCTGTGTGAAACCCTTAGAATTACTTATATTTTAGGACGGAGGTACTCACTCCGTTTTTTTTATCTGTCGCAGAGAGAATAATAACACAGATTAAGAAAGTAAATAATATGTCTATACTATTGTACCGTCAACATCTTTTTAGCAGAACAAGTAGCTACAGAGACGTTATATATGTTCAGTGATATGTTTTATTTTAGTATATTTTTGTACTTTTTGTGAAGTTGTATCGTGTGGATAAATCGGGATATACTGAGTTTAATTTAATTTAAAAATGTGTGAGTGCAATTAGATCATATCTTTACTCTATGAATAGAGTAACTAGAGAATAATTTTCCATACTATTGTCTCTTATCCGCCAACATTTCCGAATATTGTACCGTCCTAAAACCTACAAAGCTGTCACCACACCGTATGTTTATGCCTTGTGATATTTTTTGGGATCAAATATTACCATTGCGCGTTAATTTGTCAATAATATGATACAACTATTATTATGATGCGTACCGTTGGGTTATAACTTATTATATTAATTATAATGGGAAATTAGGGATAATGACACAATTTAGAATATTTTCAAGTAACAAGACAACTACATATTTTTTATAATAGCGAGAAGACAATGCGTAATTTTTATAGCGAGAAGAATGACAAAGAATAATCCTAAAATCAATGAATCTCTCAATGAATCCCGAAATCGGTGAATTTTGATGATGAATCCTTAAAATCGGTGAATTTAATGATGAATTTTGAAAATTAGTGAATTTAATGATGAATTTAATGAATGAATTTAAACGAATGAATTTGAACACAAGTAAATTTAAACAAATGAATAAATAGTTTTGTCTTTTATGCAAAAATTTCAAAAGACTGTCCTTCTACTCAGTTGATGAAATATTTATGTCCTTCTCCTTCATTCCCCCTAATTATAATCTCATGATAGTATGATTGTTCTATTGTGTTGTAAAGTGACGTATACGGTGGGTGCTACACAGAGGCGGATCTACATCTGTAGGGGTGAGGTCACGTGACTCCACTGAAATTCGAGGCATCTTTTTAGTATTAAAACGATATAGTTATGTTGTTAAAAATTATCATTTTATGGTTAAAAATGTAGTTTTAAGCTCCGGTGGCTTCACTGGAACAAATTTATGGATAAAAAATATAGTTTTAGGCTCATGTGACACCACTAAAACAAATTTCTAGATCCGTCCCTGGTGCTACACTCACTATTAATCTACGAGGATGTGACACTAGACTAAAAAAAACGGAGAAGAGAAACGAAAATATTATTGTCACAACAAAATTAACTCGATCAATGAAGTAAAACAATTCGTCTTTACAACATTGTACATGATTAAACTCATAATTATAAACTTCGTTCCAAAATATAAATCCGTTTAGCTTTTCAAATTTGTCTCATAATATAAATCCATTTAGAATACCAATGGAGAATTTATTACATTTTTCTCCTTGTACCCCTCATTTATTATACACTCACCCACTTTTCACTACTTTGCATTAATAACAGTTAAAGGTCATTTTAGTTTTTTTTTTCATTAAAAAAATTAATGACACATAACCAATTTAACCAATTTTCATAATCTGTGTGAAAAAAACTCAAACGGACTTACATTTTTGGGACAAAGGTAGTATGTCCTATAAATAGAGTTGTTAAACGAATCGAGTGTTCTCAAACAATGCTCAAATTCGACTCGTTTAAGCTCGTTCGTTAATGATATCGAGCTGAGCTCGATCGCTTTTTGCTACTCATTTACCAAACGAGCGAACACGAGCCCTGCTCGTGAACGCTCGATAGTGTTCGCGAGCTTAGGTAGTATATATGTACGTAATATATATACACATTAACACATATGTGTCTTAGGTTTTTTTGTTGTTGATAGTTTTATATATGTTATACATGTAGTAGTGTAACAATGAGAGTTTCAACCTTACAGATTGAGTTTGTAGTTAAACGAGTATTTTGGGTTGAATAATGGCTATAAACAAATTACTATTGAACGAGCCGAGCACGATTTCGAGCCTGCTCCCAAGCTTGATGTCGAGCTCGAGCCCGAGCTCGAACATTTTCCATACTTATCGAGCCGAGCTTGAACGGTTTTTTAGGCTCGTTTTGTTAACGAGAGAGCTCGAGCTGACTCGATTATCAAACGAGCTTGAGCTTGAACTTCAGCTACTCAGCTCGACTTGGCTCATTAACAGCACTACCTATAAATGATAAATGGTGTAAAATATAGTATTCAATTTTGTTATAATGTATCGACCCAAACATGCCATAGGGTAGAATAGGTAAAGGTCGCTCGGCACGTGCATAACTCGTGACAATTACACATGTTGTCCAAAGGAGGATCTAGGAATTTATCCAATGGGGCCACTGGAGCCTAAATCTACAATATTTTTTGTCTAGAAATTTGTTTCACTTGGGTCACGGAACCTAAAACTACATTTTTAAAGACAAAATGACATTTGTAACAACAAAACAACATCGTTTTAATACTACAAAAAAAATCCCGGATCTCAGTGGTGTCACGTGATTCCTCCCTTGAAAGGGTAGATCCGCCAGCCCCCTAGCTAGCGTCTACCTTACATCACCAGATATCATGCAAGATTTTCACGGAAGCGCATTAAAGAAGAAGATAAGGATTAAGACGAGAAAAAAGCTAAGATTAAAACAATCTTCAGAAAAGAATGTGAATGAGCAGTGTTTTCTAAAGCTGGAATGGCCACTACTGATCTGGTGGTACCGGGTTGACAGTGTGGAAACCATGCCGACAGAGATAGCCTTCTTATTTATGATACAAGTACAATCGGGTATACATAACTACATTAAATAGAAAAACCATGTCACAAACACAAGTAATATAAAATTCAGTGATACATAATGTTCAATGTCATTTCCAACCTCAATCCTCACAACCACTCACACATACTAAAAAGGAAAGACATAAGCACTATGAACAACACATGCTTAACAATAAGGTAATGCCCCTACAAATCAACCAAAAGGTAGAACATGAATTAAGACCGTAAACATGATATCTAGTGGACACAAGAAGAACCTCTAACTAGATCCACTTATCCATATCATCGGCATCACCTTCATCTGAAAATGTTTAATAAGAAGTGAGTTGTTTGTAAAAAAATATATTAAATAAGTATACGAATGAGTTCACATCTCAGTAAGAAAGACCATAATCAAGAGGGAACCGTGAAGATATCTGAAGATTTATTCATAGTTCTCGAATGATTAGTGACTTTGATACCGGAAATAAGGATAATAATAATAATATCAATAAGTTATATGTTTTAAGTAAGTAGTAAAGAGCGACATTAAATGGAAAGTGAGAAGGCAATCATGAATGACAATGAGATGTAAGAAATTAAATGTTCTGCAACGATAAATTCTAGTGTCAATATTTGGATTGACTAATTTGGTAGTGTAATAATTATTGCAACTAAATTGAGGTGACAATATTGATATCCACACATGTCTTGTTGAATAACTAAAATAAAATGAATGCAGATTGGTCCATAGCTAAGTATTATGCCTTCATAATGCTCACGAAGGGAGAGCCCCTCATAAATGCAAGCTCTAAAGGGATAGACTCGTCTCTCGTAACCCCCGGATGGAGAGGTAATTAATAATATATCAATATCCTCATAAATGTCATCCCTGGAGGAATAAGCCCATCTCATGTAAACCCCGTATGACGAGGAAATGAATAATAACTAAATACTAGCGTCATGACGTCCCCTCATAATGTGAGCTCTAGAGGGATAGGCACCTTGCGATGTAAGACCTTGAGGTATAAGCACCCCACAATGTAAACCCTTGAGGTATAGATATTGAGCAAGAAATGAAATAAAGTATCTAGTATGTATCTAGTGTGGGTAATCTCTCCCAACACCCCCCTCAAGTGTGGGCAATCTGTCCCAACACTTGCACAATTTTTTTTAAATAATGTTCCAACCAGGGTTCGATACCATGTTAAGATTAAGCGATTACCATTGTACTAAAACCAATTGGTACCAGTAAAGGCGCTACTTTATTTCTTGTACATTAAGAGTGTGGACAATCTGTCTCAACACTTCCACTGCTACACCGACAACTGTGCAATGCAGTCACCCTAATTCCTAGTCAAAGACAGTAAAAATAGGAACAAAAATACATAAATTTACTAAACCATGGTAAACCTAGAAATCCCCTTAATTATGTTCTTCCTTATCTTTTATAGGTTTTTGTCAGGAATGACAGATTAATAACTTGACCAGGATGCAAGGATACTGATAATTAATCAGGACAAAACATATGTAAATTTCGAAAAACACCATTTTCCAATCTATCTATAAATTAAAAACTCTCCTTCCCAAAAACAAAAACCCTATAATTAAGTCGGCAATTTATCGAGAGGAGAATCGACGGGCGGGATCGAGTGGATTAGAAAACGTGACGGAACAGGATGCAAGGAGCGGACTGGATAGCAGCAGACGGACGGAGGGAGCAGCAACGGTTAAAGTCAGGAGTCATTGATAGTATATATAGGTATCTGATGCCGGAAAATCAACACTTGCGAGGCGGCCCGGAAAAGTCGCAGAAGAACAATTGCGAGGCGGTCGGAAAACATGGCATCCGATGCCGGAAAAGCAACAGTTAAAGTCAGCAGCAACAATTGCAGACGGCCGGAAAACATGGCCTCCGATGCCGAAAAATCAACACCTCCGCTGCTGATATCGACGCCGCCGCTGCTGATTATCGACGCTTGGCTAACTGCTGCGTCTTTCGCTTTACTGGCGGAAGGGGCTAGAAAGGCGCCGATGATTTGCCGGGCACTGGGAAGAGACGCAGCCAACAAAATCTGTGGTATTTTTCCAGCAGCGACGTCTTTCCGGCATTTTTCCGGCATCAGATCTGTGGCATTTTGCTTAATTATTCACCTCCGGCATCAATTATCGCCATAAACATGGCATCCGACCAGTAACATCTCAAGAATGCAAGGAGGAACGTATCATTGTTGTTATATTTTTTTGGTTTTACTACATGTATATTACAGGTTGGTACTATTAATTTTTTAACGTTACTACATGTTTTTTATGCAACTTTATCTATTTTATGGGCTGTTATTACTTGTTTATTGGTGGTTACTACATTTTATGGTCACATTACTTTTTTTTCATTGGATATTACTGGCATTTTACAATGTTACCACTTGTTTTTGGTCATTACACTTTGGCTTTATCTAGCGTTACTACGTGTTTAATGTGAAAAAAAATCATGGGTATTTCGGTCCATTTATTATGAATTTGTCCCTTTTAATCACATAAAATGTAGTAACGTCCTTCTATCCCCATTTATGATTTTTTTTTTTTTTGTCCTTCTGGTTCTTTCCCCCTTTCTTTTAAGACTTGGAATTGCAGCATCAACACAGATTTAAAGGCCGTTGGATGAGAGAAATTTTCAAGAGATTGAGCTCTTTTAACAAGGACATATTCAATAATAAATCAGGCTAGAAGTACACATGATTAATAAGTACAAAATTACTTTAGAGTTTCGATAATACCCCTAATTTATAATAATGGAAGGAGGAGTAAATAAAAGGAAGTAAATCCAGGCTATTAAAGGAGGAATAATAATAGGAAATTGAATCTTGCCAAATCTTTTATCCAATTTTTGAAAAAAAAACAAAAATTTAAAAACGAAAAAACACAATCATGAGTACGCTTCGGTTATATATATATATATATATGATGCACGGGGAAATATGATTTTAAATATAAAAGAAAAAAGAAAAAGAAAAAGAAAACTTATTGCATTATACTAAGGCTTGCGTTTAAGACAACATATTCACTTTTCAATTTATAATTCATCTTCTTAGACCCCCCACAACATGTTGAGAGTGTTTCTTATTCGATTCGTTTTCTAAAGCATACAAAGTATAGAAACCAAAGCCTTCAATCACTGGTACCATTTGGGCTATAAAAAATAAAAATAAAAAAAAACGAAACCAACAAACTATATTGCTGCCAGAGGGTGGTAGTAGGAAGTGAATGGCAGATTTTAAAAGTAACTTGCCTCTTATTAGGACTAACATAATTCAAGGGGTTCAATGAAGACCACTAAACCATCACTTGCACAATAGCACACAGAAGAAAACCTAGCCGCGAGAAAACTCAATCATCCTTATTCAAGTACTACATTATTCAATAATAAATTATAATCCTATCAAAGCCTGGTGTTTCAACCATTATGACCCGATGAACGTGTTTCATCAAGTAACCAATTACTCTTAAATCAAAAGTAGATGAATTTGTTATAAATCATTTGATTACTACACCTAAACGTATCACATTAGAATTTTCAGAAGTTACAATATGCTTCGGAATCGACAATTTGTGCGTAAGATGAACTGTCGTAATCAATCACTTCTTACAACCACTTCTTCTTTAAAGATATATCAAAGAAGTCTGTTTGAAGATCGGATATATTTGATATATTGTGCACTTTAGTATTCATGAATAAACTTACCTGATGTTGGAGTGTGAATATATGAGGCACACAACGATAAACATGTTCTCCCAACCGAGCTATTGTAACCACCACAACAAACTGCTCAAATACCGGAATTTGTAAGAGCAATTCGGAAACATGCATCCAGCTGCACATTTACTTCTCAGGAATTCATATGCACCGCAAGGTCCGCCCCCACCGTCACTATTGGAACCGATTGCCAGGTTGACACTCATCATTCAGGAGAACATTCATAATTTCTCAGCTTAAGAAAGCCGTCAATTGTATAGTTAGTCAGGGTCTCAAAATGCTTCAACAAACCCGAAGTAATGAGTACATGAAATGGTGTGTAATTCCTCTTAGAACTGCTTATCCCATGAAACGTGATGAGAAATCATTGAAGGATGCATTAGGTTCCTAAAAGGAACAATGGGTAGTTTAAGGTAGAAGATGCAAACACAAACTTAACCAAAATGAGTATGTCTTTTATATTGCTTGCTATATCCTATTTCAATTCACTAAAATGCCTAGCAACTCTTCCTTTTTGTTAGATATTTTGCTATTTTCTGTCTTGATTTTCTTGATCGATAATGTCAAGATTGGCATCAATTGTAGGAAAAAATTTCCCCCAGTTTGCCGAGTCACCTCAATAATTCTCTTCCATCATGCTTCTACAATAGATTGAAAGTTGAAAATGAGTGGAACTGTCGCTTCGATTTTACATTAATCTGTTTGAAATGTAAATTCTTTTACATCAATCATATCTTGAGAAATAAGTATCACTTCCTTTTTTAGAGAATGTACCATCTATTGGAAAAGTGCTTGAACAACATAAGAAGAACACCAACCACTGTTGAGAAAGAAATACATCAAAGAAAGAAACTGTGCGTACATTGCGTATAAACCGACCTTAAAATGAAATTTCACTATTAAGTACATCAACTACCCTTTCTGCTATGAAAAACAGTGTACGCAACAACAGAGCCAAAAAATATCAAGAAATAAATTTATATCAGCTAAAATCCGAATTACAATTAACATCCCCCTTCTTTTAACTTGTGTGAAAAAGTTAAGCCAATACGTCATGGTGCCACCCCAATACCCAACAACATACAGAATCCCCTCGCTCGCAATGTTTTTAATTGACGTTATAATCAAACGTTCAACTCAACCCTGAGCGAGCAGCTTTATAGCATAAATCAACTTTTAAAGATCTTTTTAGTGCCCTTATTCAAACACCATATAAATGGTTATTGAACAAACATATAATCAATATTAACGTAACTTTTAAACCATCACTTTTTAAATTTAACATGATTAACACATGTGCTGCAAAGTGAACAAAATGTATAAAACATTAATTTACCCGATTTGATAGTCACTTTGTCTCATCAAGTTTGTTGGAATAACAAATCATAAATGGCCATCATGGGTGGGGAAAAAAAAAAAAAGTAATAAATAATCAACGACATAATCAAAATAAATACGTTAACCACAAACCATAATAGGTGTACCATGATGACCTAATTCACAACAGCAGGATGAAAGTTATCCTGCCAAAAGCCAACAATAATAATAATTTGAAAGCCTTCTAATCTACTACCAAGCAATGAATGATTAATGTTGAAAACAACATCTACTCCTGATATTCATTGCATTCTTTGGAATCTGCAAAATTCAAAGGCAATATCTATCTATCTATCTATCTATCTATCTATCTACTATATTAAAAGTGTTAGTTTGTTTCTCCCGAAAAGTGTTTTTTCCTATTTATTAATTATATTCTTCCTATTTATTAATTATAATAATTACAAGTTTATAACACAATAAGTGTTTTCCCCTATGTATTAATTATAATAATTACAATTGTGATATGCAATCATTTATCGACACATATTTACACAATTAAATAACAACGTTCAAATGTACATGGGCTTTTTGACTCAAAAAAAATGTACATGGGCTTTCATATACGGGCTTTTGAAGTTAATTTTCGGTAAACAGATTCCGAATCAAATAATAATAATAATAATAACGACAAGAACACACAATGACACATTATTGGCATATCACAATGATTATCACAATCACTTTCACAATGCTTTGCCGGTGTAAATTGCGCCCATTGTCTTAAAGATGTAAGTGTCAATTATTATAATCAACTGAGTTGTTTAGATTGATTAGGGAGTGTGGTTCAATCGGTTGTGAAATCGAGCAACTCTAGCATGTTAATCTTGTTTCGGTCAGTTAAATCCTTAAAGACGGACAGTTGAACCGGGCAAAGGGTGTTTGATTGTTGCATGACGTCTTACACTAGCTTAGGAGTTTGCACCCATGAATGAGTCGATATAAGTGTTAGGTTGGTAGGTTGGTTAATCCCATTCCCGAATAATCGATTACAGGGGCGAAAGTAATCAATTGGATCTTGATTTGGCTATGTCCATCTTTCTCTCTTATTATCTTTAATCTACATCGTTTTAGCATAATTGAATACTTGAAACATTTTGGTTAACCTAAACTAAATCCGAAAACGACTTTGGTATTCGATAAATTCCTCGTGGGATGCGACCTTGCTCGCTACTATAGTGCATCCGACTCGGTACACTGCCGGCTAAAGTTGGACCGTCAATATTTTGGCCATCAAGTTTTCTCGCGCGCCGTTCTCTGTCAAGATTAGTCTTGCATATAGATTGAGGTTGTCAGTTATTTTAATACCATCATTTTTAAATTTTATCTAAATTGTTGAGTGAGACACTGTAAATTAAATAATCGAATGACCAAAATTACATAAGTGAGACTCAGTCCTTCATAAACCCTCTATTTAAGTGTTGTATTGCTATGTGCCATTATAACACGATGTTGTGATTACAGAGTACTGCTACATATTACTACTATATACAAGTTGCTATGTTGTTTATTTACGAAAAAAAAAAATTGAAACTAATGGACGTAATGAAAATGTATTAAAACATATTTTTAAAGATGTAAATGAAAAGACGTGGTTGTTTAATTACTTTTAATGGTGTATGAGAGAAAATGTTTGAGTAGGCGATGCAATGAAGAATACAGTGGAGAATTTTTTGTGGCCTAAACCGGATATTTTATTAAGAAAACTCTTAAATTGTACAAGCTATACAAAAGCTAGGCAAAAATACTACAAAATTTGTAGGCTAGCAAAATAAACTAATCAAGTCCAAGCTAATCTAAGTTACGGCTTTACTTAACAACTTCGAAATAAAAATCATCTTCTAGGGTCGGTTTGTGTGTCAATACCATGCCTTTCTTGGTTACGCCAATACTAGATGCTTTGAAAGAGTTCACGAAGTAAATATCTCCAGAATTCAATGGTATCATGCTTGTATCTATTCACTTTAAGACACCTCTTGAGCCACTCAAGAATCTCAATAGTCGAGGTAAAATAGGTCCAATGTTGCCGATAAATAACATATCTCCATATACTGTTTACCCATGGGCAATCCATCAAGGCGTGCATGATGGATTTAAGGAACACACAACATTTATAGCACATTCCATCGTCAATGATATGCCTTGAAGATAAGAGGTCATCCGTAGGAAGAGCACCCGTTGTATTTTCCATAGTAAAACATCGCCTCTAAGGGGGCTTATAATAGATGACATTTGTTTCTAGACACATGTACCAACTGTCGAGAAAGGGTACGTCTTGTCGACTCTGAAGTTCAAAGTATGCAAACCTTACTGAAAATTTACCGGAGAGGGTCGGTTCCCATATGATATTGCCGTGATCATCGAGATCAAAAGCATCCCGGAGAGTGTTTGCAGAAAAATAGATGTGATGCCATATAAAGAGCAGGTGGATTTGGCTGCGTTGAGAGGTGAACCATATATGTGTCTTAAGATCTGCACCCATGATTTACTATGCCCGAGTAGCAATTGCCATACAAGTTTTGCCAAAAGCGCGTATTCATGTCTCTGGAAGTATGTATTCCTGTGTCACCGCTAAGTTTAGGTCGACATATGGATTTCCGTGCTACAAGAGGTTGTGGAGGTCGATTTATTCATTGATCATGATGAAGCGGGTTGGCAAACAATTTGCATGTGGTAATAAGAGTGGTGATAATCCTTTGAGTTAAGATGACTCGGCTTTTGCTTTGGAGAGGCGGAGGCTTACTTTATCTATAATTCTTTGAAAATCCTTCTTAACCCGACCATGATGCAATGGGACCAAAAATATTTTTCAAAATAGAGAGTAGGACATACCGAGTTCTTCTACGATGTTGTGTACTACTTGAGTATTCGTGTTGGATGATACCGTGAATCTTGATTTAGAGATACTGATTTTCTGGTATGACATTTCACAAAAAAGGATAGGATGCAGTCAATTTCATGCACCTGGTCTAAGGTTGCTTAAGGTTGTCCGCAAAGAAGAGATGGGAAATTCTCAGCCCTCCACTTGAAAAATAAATCGGTTTCCATTTCCCCCCAGTGATAGATTGATTGATTAAGCTACCTATCACTTGCATAACGAGTAAGAAGAGATACAGAGCTATAGGATTGCCTTGTTTTAGTCCATGATGAGGTCAGAATCCTTGGAGGGGTAATAAAGAGCTAAATAATGTGAGCGTGATTAGATTGACAAGACTGTCACTAAATCCCACTATATTTAGAATCTGATGAAGGAAGGACCAACTGACCCTATCGTAGGCCTTTTCAAGCTCGACTTTGACCACTATGAACCCTTTGTTGCCAGATTTTTCTTCATAGTGCATAAAACCTCTTGAGTCACAATGATGTTGTCTGAAGCCTGCTTGCCAGGAATAAAGGCATTTTGTTTGTTGTCGATGATCAAACGCATCCGATTTGCAACAATTTTTGTGATAGTCTTGGTGGTGACCTTTGCAGGAGCTATGTGGCGTAGCTGAGAGACAGATTCATGGGGCTTAACTTTCAGAATTAAGGTGATGAATGTCCGGTTCATATCATGTGGAAAGATATTTTCTAGGAATACCTTGGTGATCCAAGCTGTGATAAAGGGTAAATCAGATCCCAATTCTTTTATTGAAGATCGGAAGGATGCCGTTTGGTCCGATGATTTAAAGGGTCTCATTTGAAATATTGCGGACTGTATTTCCTTTGCACTAACAAGGCGGTTTAGAAGCCTCTTACAGCATGATTAACCGGCGGAAAGAACATGCCTTGTGGAAATGGGGTCATTGGTTCTTCAATATGAGGATCCATGAAGTATTATTGAAACCATAGCATGAAAAGATTCATTGCCATTGATCCATGTCCTATTGGCATATTTCAGATAAAGAAAATATTATTCCTGCCTCTTCTTCATTTGGTAGAGAGGTGGAAATATTGTGTGTTATGTTCACCGTCCTCAATCCAACTAAGATGTGATTTCTGGTGCCGATAAAATTTTCTTGAGATAAAATGTCTCCGTAATCCTGTTGTAATTCCTTGTCTAGATTAGTCTAGAAACCTGAAGGATCTTTTGAGAGAGAAATTTGGACTACCTCAATTCTAGCTTTACATTTATTCTTCTAATAGAATACATTCTCGGAGACCCTTTTATTCCATTCTTTGTCTTTTGAAGCAGATGTACCAAGAGCCCCTCAAAAAATATTGTGAGTAACATTCCAAGCATGAAGAAGAACATTATAAAAGTCATTGTGTTTCATCCAGCAAGCTTGGAATCAAAAGGGCATGTCAATATAGTCTATGACATGTATACTCTCTAGAGCTAAAAGGATGGGGTGGTGATCGGAATGCACATGAGGTCTATGGCAGAGAAGCTAGGATATTAATGCCACCACCTAGAGTTGCACAAACCTTGATCCAACCATTGTTCAATCGCATGAGTATTATGTACATAGCTGGACCATGTGAAATGTAGGCCATAGAATGGTAGTTCTAGCAAATTGGCCCTGTGACAAGCCCCCGAAGTCCGTTCATAGATGGGCCCAAAACATGCCTCGGATTACATAGATATTTACATATCACATTTCTATGTGGACAATGATGTTATTTTATTCTACTCCACACAAATATTTACGTATAAATTATGTTTTCGATATAAGAACTACATTTGATTTCATATATATAGATGCTCATATCAATGTTTTTCTTTCTAACATCTATGCATTTCATGAACATCAATACTCATAGAAGCATCATGAAACAAATTTATCAAATATAAATGTATGTAGTAAATAATATATTGTCGTGCAAAAGATCATTTTGTAATAAACAAGAGTAATTGTAAAGTCTCACATCGATAAATTAAGTGAATGTTCACCCTCATATAAGTGTGAGACATAATGATATTGTCAACTCGGGTTAGCTATTTTAGACAAAGCGAGGACGACGGTTTAAGCAGTTGACCGGACATTTATGACTCATTTAGCGCTACCAGGCACAGGTCTGGGGGCGTTACAGAATGGTATTCAGAGCCGACTACCAAAAAGAACTATACTTTGCACCATTGAAGACGGTGTAAGGATGGCCTATAGTTACCTCTGGTAGGGACGAATGCAGGAACAGTCTTGGCCGTCGTGGCGAGGACGTCAGTCCCTTATAAGGGAGGAGAATGTAAAGTCTCACATCGGTAAAGTAAGTGAACGTTCACCCCAATATAAGTGTGAGACATTAATGTCTTGTCAACTCAGGTTAATTAGTCTTTTTAGACCAAGCGATTACGACGGTTTGAAGCAGTTGACTGGACATTTATGACTCATTTAGCGCTACAAAACACAGGTCTGAGGGCATTACAATAATACATTTATGAATGATTATTATCTTTAAAAGAATGATAAATGTATCAAGTAAATGTATCCACAATTTCAAGGCAGAAACAAAAATATACAAATCATAGAGGCAAGCAACTAAATACAGAAAGGAATCAAACCACAAATAAAAAGAGACTTGCATGCTCTCTCTCAACGCAGGTTCTCTTTCCCGCACCCTTTCTAGCTACAATAGTACGGTTCATGCACATTCTCTTTCAGTTTATGCAATTCCTCCACCATTCATGTGCATTCTCTTTCAGCTTCTGCAATTCCACCTTCAGTTTACAAAAAAAATATTGCATCTGGAAAGTGATTTGCTCTCATGTTTGTGACAAAAGCGGGGTCGATGGCTCCTTTACAATAAAAAGGGCTTTCTTCTTAATTTTTTAAGACAATTTATAAATTACTATATTATCTTTTGATCCCAAATTGACTAAAGTAATCAAAAAGAATGTTGACAATTATATGAACTTAATTCACCAGGTAACTTGCAAAATGAGACGATACACGTAAAAAAAAAAAAGACCATATATCAAATTTGAGACCATGTTGAAATTTCATCTAAAACACATCGGCTTCAAAATTTACTAAAAATAATATATATCAATTTTTATTCATCCATTACTCATTGTTCACACCAAAAACAATAATATATATGGGATTCAGTAGAAAAGAAAAAGCATTCATCGAAGTTAAATACTCACCATTTACTTTCCTTTGTATACGTGCCGACTTGTAATAGTCAACGGGAATCCCTACATCTTCTAGCCTTTCAAGGTCCTGACTTCAAATCACTGAATTATTTGAAGGTTTGATTACCCATTCAACAAAGAAGAAACATGCATGATATATAAAGAAGAATAAAAAAAACCTTCCGAGTTCACACATGTCATAAACTTATAATACAAAATCATATAAAAATACTATATCATAAGTGCAACATTAATCATAAGAATAACATCTTCTATGTAAGCATGAGGAAAAAAACAGACCTTTTCCAAATTCCAATTCCTTAGCACATACATAATCTTAAAGGTAGTAGTACAAAAGATCGACCTTAATCAAACGCTAAGAGAACAATTAATATGCAGGAATAGATTCAAGTTGTGGCACTGTGTCGCACATAAATATGAGGATCTACAATGGGTAAACTAGGTTTTGTGGACGAATATTTCAAGCAAACTGCAGATATTAGCAGTTTTTGAGCTCTGAACATACTGAAGACCAACTGAGAGTTGACCATTGATTTTCAAACATCAATGATCCTCACATCAATACAAGAGAGAGAAATTCAAATATATAATGAAAGTTGTATTACATCAAACAAATCAAAGAAATTTACCGAAAAAAGAAACCTATTTTTGTTTTTTTAGACATTGTGCATTAAAGTTGAATAATGTTGGGTGCACCATTCACTGCCTCCATTACAATTCCTTTACGAAATTCACTGCAAAACATAAAACAACAATAGTGAATGAACAGTAAGAGTAATAACACCCAAAAAAAAATTCATAGTATGATTTGCAGAAAAATTAGACTTTGGAGAATATGTACGAGGGAAAAATGGAATTTTAGTCCGGTAACTTGTCAATTTTTCGATTTTAGTCT
This sequence comes from Gentiana macrophylla, assembly GCA_026214975.1. Lineage (NCBI taxonomy): Eukaryota > Viridiplantae > Streptophyta > Magnoliopsida > Gentianales > Gentianaceae > Gentiana > Gentiana macrophylla. The sequence continues at coordinate 73,014 of JAOBSW010000188.1, read as the reverse complement.
TTTTAAAACTCCGGTGAGAATTTTGGTCCGGTAACTTTTTAAAATTCGGATTTTCAGTCCTTTCTGGCCGGAATGCTGATGTGTCACTAAAATCCGGCGAGATGTATTGATGTGGCATTTTTTTAATGTTTGCGTGGCATTTTGTTAATGTTTGCGTGGCATTTGCTTTTTTTTTTTTTTTAGCCAAAAATCAAATAAATAACATTACAAAGTGATCTTCTCTTCCCAAAATGCCAAATCCTAAATCCAATTTCCCCAAATCCCTAAATCGCATCTCCTTCCTCTGTCGCTCTCTTCTTCTCTCTCCCCGGTCCTCGCATTTTACTGCTGTCGTCCACGGAATAAAGCTCATCTTTTGATTACGAAAGATATTGCACCTTAAAGAAAAGGTCGGTCATTTTTCTTACTCGTTTTGCATTGTTGTTTGGCCATATAAAGAACTAGTTCTGAGGTTTCATTTGCAAAATATTTAATTGGTCTGTATTTAGTTTTGGGCATTTCCAAGCCTGCAGACAGATTACATATTTCATTGATTTTTGAGATAAAGTTTTGAACTTTATCGACCGTTTGGGTTAATTTTGCTCTGTTTGCTTCTTGGTTTCTAAGCTGATGGTTGATGAGGTTAATGGAGTAATAATTTCAGGCGTTTGAATGTGGGTTGTTCCTAAAAGTGTTGGAACATTTGTTTTTTTAGCTAGCAAAACCAGGTGGGACTACATTCATGTTTCATTTGATCTTAATGGAGCATTTTCAAATCACTCTGTTTTGGGTATATCTAGGGTTGTGGCTTGAAGTGTGCAGAATGGTTTTCCTTCAAATTGATACATCATACATGCAGAACCTAATTATAGATGAACCATTGCTATTTTTGTTATTCCTCTTCATTTCTAGCTTAAAAAATTTGTCTATTAGTTGTGGATTTGATGATGATTTATTTGGAACATTTTGACATTCGTACCAACTTTTGGAACTTTTGGTTCATCTATAATTGTTCCACTTTTGATTTATTTGAACCGGATTTGGATTTTGTGTTTTTATGTAAGCTATTGATTTGGATTTTGTGTTTTTCCTACACTGTTTTGTAGGAAATGAGCACCTCCAGTCAAATCACATTTTGTCGTAAATGTCGTAGTCCGACAACAATTGTAACATCTAATAGCACAAAGAATCCGGGAAGGCTTTATTACCGTTGCCCTTATTGTGCATTTTCTCATTGGGTTGTTGAGACGCGACGCAGGATCAAGCGCAAGCACGAGCACAAGCACACATAGAGTTCTGCCCCCTCGTGCAAATACAGTTGGAAATGTTGTAGTCATTTTACCCAATTCACTGGATTTTGTAATCAAAATTGTTATTTTGGTCAATCTTGTATTGCTTGCATTGTATCTTATGACTCATTTGTAAATTTTTTGTTGGATTATTGTGCACCCTTTCCTTTTGAGTTGATGAACTATTTGCTAAATTGTTTGTTGGATTATTGTGTGTATTTGGTAATTTAATGAAGTTAAGAAGGTTACAAAAAAATGTTTGTATTTTTGTAATTTTGTTACATTTTGTATTGTGCAAAAGTTTTACCAAAAGTTGTACAAAAAGTTACACAAAGAGTCATCGATCCTAAATAGTTACATAAAGAGCATAACAAATGTATAAAATTACAAAATAGTTACAAAATAGTTACACAAATAGTCATCGATCCAAAATAGTTACATAAAAGTTATCAATGCAAAGTAGGTTGCATCCAAAATAGTTACATTCAAATTCCAAACTAGGAAGCATTCTACAGTTGTGACAATGCTTTGTACTTCTTCTTTATCCGTTCACTTGGGCCTTTCTCGGTTTGAACTTGGCATTGTTCAAACTGCTCATATGGCGTTGGAGCAGACATCAAACAATTTTTTTTAGCACCTTCTTTCCTCGTTACCTAAATTAAAGCATCATTATCAAACTTTAGAATTAAAAAGAAAAGCTAACAACAATTAACCCATGAAGAAATCATAACATTACCTTCAATTTAGAAGGCCTACTTGATTCCCCAGCTTGACTGTGTAATTGGCTACCACTGCCACCAAATTCAGAACATTGACTGACCATATATTGAGAAAGCACGATCTCCTCCTATCACAAGACAAATACAATTAAACATTTCAACCAAAATTCCAAGTTCAACCAAAATTCCAAGCACGATCTCAACCAAAATTCCAAGTTCAATAGAAAAATGTAATACATACCTGTTGTTCCGGTTGATCGTTTGGAGTTTCATGTTGATGACAAGTTTTCCTATTGTGCCCCTTGGATCCACATTTACCACATTTAATTGAATCTTGATGAATGTACTTAGAGCATCTAGCTGTATGATGAAATGTACCATCAAAATGCAAAGTCACATTGATGCTTGGAGTTGGAAAACCTACAAAATAGAAACAAGAGAATGTGTTAAAAGAAAAACAATTTAACAAGAGAATGTGTTAAATGAGACATTTATTCAGAAAATGTGTTAAAACATACATTTATCTAAAAGTACTCTGTTTTGCCCCTATTTTACAAGTTAAACTACTAAGTAAAAATGAATCAACTTAAGACATCAACCACACATGTAAAAACAATGGTCCATGCAGGCTTTTATATCATTCTTGTCGGAACTTGCAAGCTTTTACCAATTAAAAACACCAAATTGTGTTGATTTATAAAAGCAAGTGGTCCCAAAATCTAAAAAAAGCTAAAAAAAAATGGTTGCTGCTGGATTGCAACAGAGACACATATGTATATATATAATTTAAGTGGTCCCCAACAGCCCAACAACCCAACAACCCTACATATATAATTCTTGTCGGAAATTGCGTCTGTATATATATATACATAAAAAAAAATCTTGTCGGCAATTGCATGTATATATATTACTAAATGTCAGAAAACGTAGTTATTTTAAGAAAAAACTTACCATAGCCTGAATTGTCCATGCCGCATTTCTGATTATGCCCCATTTTTCCTTCAGCGTCACTCCTTGAATTCGGGATTTTGCCAAAAATGGTGTTTGAAGAAGATGGGTTTTGCATCATTTGGTTGGGTGGACGACAGGGAGAAGAAGAGCGATTGGGTTTCATAATTACGCTATTACTATGGTTGGAGGAGATGACCGGGACCGGGAGAGGGAGAAGAAGAGACGACAGGGAGGAAGATGCGATTTAGGGATTTGGGGGAAATTGGATTTAGGGATTTGGCATTTTGGGGAAGAGAAGCATCAGCTTTGTAATGTTATTTATTTGATTTTTGGCTAAAAAAAAAAAGGAAATGCCACGCAAACATTAACAAAATGCCACGCAAACATTAAAAATGCCACATCAACACATCTCGCGGATTTTAGTAACACATCAAGATTCCGCGAGAAAGATCAAAATCCGAATTTTAAAAAGTTACTGGACCAAAATTACCCGAGTTTAAAAAAGGACTAAAATCGAAAAATTGATGAAGCTCTGGGATAAAATTCCATTTTTCCCATATGTATGACTGAAAAAACATGAATAATCAATCAAGAGAGAATAATCAACACCCATAATATTTGATGGTGTAATTTGAGGAAAAGGTTGATCTTTGATAAGAAGTATGACTCGGCTCTGAAAATCATCTAAATTATCACCGGGACAGATGAAGTGAGAAAATCGTCAATCATCCGATCCACACGTGAAGTTCTTTCCACTGCGGCAAAGAGACTCGATCCCCCCTTTTGATAAGCACCACCAACCATAACTTCCATACTCAGTGACCAATTGTCACAACCTGCAATGAAAATCTATTCAACAACAAATAAATAAAGCCGGCATAATTTCATCTTCAGCTAACTAATTAGGTTTCATGCAAAAGGGAAGCCGGTAGAAGAAGTGGAACATCAGTAAATATTTGAAAGAAAAAAAAAACCTGGGAACTGTGAGAAGAATCTCAAGATTCAGGGATAACTTGTTGATTTGATCTGCGAAGTACGTCATTTACGGATAGGAAGAAAATGATTGAACAGGGACTTGAAATTTGAAACAACATGGAATCGTGGATGCTGATATTCAACATAACAAACGGAGATAACAAACCGAAGATTGAATCGGTACAGATTTGAAACAGGTGAGAAGATTGCGCGTTGCCAGCGGGTCTGCTATTGAAAGATCCGCGTGTTTTTTTCACGGTTCTAGGTCGTGAAAATGGGTAAATTCCTGGTAATTGGCTTAAAACAGCTCTTCTTTATATTATATATATATATATATATATATATAGGTACACCGTCATTGATTGAGTATTATACAGAAGATCTTTCTCAAAGCCCTAACTTAGATGTGTCCGAGAAGAAGAAAGAAAGAAGTTTTTTGCAGAGCTTCACCAAGGAGTGTGGGGGGGCCACCCCGCTAGCCGATCCTTGACTCAGAAAGTCATAACGGCAGGATATTATGGGCCATCGATCTTAAGGGATTCCGAGGAATTAGCCAAGACATGTCCCAAGTGCAAGAAGTTCACTGACATCCCAAGGTTGCCTTAGTAGAATAGAGCATTGTAATCTCAGCCTGGCCTTTCGATATGTGGGGACTCGATCTAATCGGTTAACGGGACGAAGCAACTACAAATACATGATAGTCGCAGTGGATTATTTCACCAAGTGGATTGAAGTGCTTAGTTAAAATAGCAACAAAGAACACGGTCTACTTCTTACACAATTAGATATGGTCGCGATTTGGCGCTTACATGGCGGTTATATCGGACCACGGTCCGCAGCTTCGAGGACGAGTTCACCAACTTCGCGTGACGGAGCACAATGTTAAACAAAGGCAATCTTTAGTGTCATACCCACAAGAAAGGGCCAAGCGGAAAGGGCCAATAAGAAAATCATTAAGATGCTCGGAAAAGTTTGGGCGAAAAGGCGGGAAGATGGGTCGACGAACTCCCCTCCGTCTTATGGGCTCTACGCACAACGATAAAAACCCTACATGTCAAACGACATTCGCTCTGACCTACGGCTCTGAGGCCATGGCCCCGATTGAAATGGAACTTCCCAACATCAGGGTCGCGAAGTATAATCTGCTCGACAATCAGCAAAACTGACAGGTCGAGCTCGACCTAGTTGAAGAGAAGAGACTAGTGACTTACAGTCGGCTCTTGAATTATAAACAGATCGCCAGGCGGCATCATGGCAAGAGGATTTGAAGTCATTCGTTCAAAGTGGGCGTCTTCGTCCTCCGAAGCAGAAAGGCCACCGGTCTTCAACCCGGCAGGGTAAGTTCACTTCAAATTATGAAGGGGCCTTATCAAATATCCAAGGAAGTCAAGAAAGGGACTTATATCCTCAGAGGGATTTGATCTTAATCATCCCTGACACGCTGACAATCTCAAAATATACATGTAAAATCGGCTTTGGGTTATAGCGTCATTCTCTCGTGTAGTCGTGTTACACGTAATTTAACTCGCTTTCTTATTTTTGGGTCATGGCTTTCATTTTATCATTTACGACGTAAATGATTACGCTTTCTTATTCTGTAAGTATTCAACCCGCCGAACGAGGCAGGGCGAACTTAATATAAGCCCAATGTTACATTTTATCTCTTGCTGGATTTATAGCCGTTGTAATGCTTAAGTTTGCAAACGTGCGGGTTCCGATGCCTATTTTCAACAAAGATTCACCGGCTATGCGCTCCAACCTTGTCAAAATTAGGGGGCCATATGGTGGAATTTTTTACACAATATCGGATTCAAGTAGAGCGGTTTCAAATTAACTATTGTTTCCTATATGCCCAAGACGAACGGCCCCGACCTATCAAAAACAATGGAGCCACACCATGGAAATATTTCAAATACATGCAAGGTTAAGTGATTATTTTCGACAAATTCACGAGTTAGCGATATCATAGCTTGTCCAAAACAAGGGCCTTTATACCCTAGTTAGCGGATTCAACAGTTATGTGAATTCAAGCAAAAGCGAGCTAAATCAACACTTAGAAAAATTCACAAACAAAAAATCAAACATTCAACAAAAGCCGAGAAACAACGGCCACAACACAAAAGTTGATCAAAGTTACTAAGTTATTATAGATTGTTTGAAGATGTACGAAAATAAAATTACATCGTAATGAAATCACCGATCTCCTCAAGATGAGTACTCTCAACCGTGGCGTTCTGTGAGCTCGACGTCGGGTCTGACAGAGCTCCAAACATCTCCGTATCCACAGTCGTCACGGGGTCCATCTCAAGCACATGATCCATTGGCTGAGCAGCCGCCTCGATCATATCTCTCAGACTAATAGTGTTTCTGGGGATGGGTCCCATACCTCCAATCCGGCTACTCTTTGATCTTTAGTTAACCCTTCCAACTCGGCGCAGAAGAGTAGGGATATCTGGATGGAAAGCTCGCAGCTCGAGAGCGTATGGATCGATTGTGAGCCAATAGCATCTCCAACCTGGGCGCCAGATCTTTTGAACTAGCTTAAGGCACCTGGAGATGTGATAAAACCTTGATCGGGCATACAAGCCCTCATCGCTAACGGCGTTTTAGATTCATCGAGCCCTTGAATGCATCGACGGCCTCTTCTTCTTGGCCTCTAACCTAGCCGCCTTTCCGGCCTTGAGTGCATCAAGCTCTTTCTTAAGGAACAACTTTCTTCAACTCTTCGCCCCACAAGTGCTTGGCGTGATTGATCTGAGTTTGGGAATTCTCAGACATCTTTTGGATCTCAGTAGTGTCTCGATCATGGAAGGTCCGTAGATTAGCCATCTCTACCTCAACAGCTATTTTGTCCTCTACGGCTTTCTGCTCCAACTCGGTAACACGGCTCTTTACGGTCCCGAGCTCCAGGGAATCATCATCCAGAGCCGCCTCAAGTTTTTTTTCACCTTGCCGCCTCTTGGGAATTTATGAGCTCGGCTTTCTTTATGGCGGTTCCTAGCTAACACAGGAATGAGAAAACAAGTAGGATAGAGCGTGAAAATGAGAGAAAAGAACACATGAAAAAAGAAACAAGTTCATGGGATCTTACCACGTTGATAGCCTCTTCGGCGACTCCTCAAACTTCTCCAAGAGGCTGGTCTAGGGATCACTCTGATCAACCATAACAACCCGATCCAAGATCCCCTGACCGATGGCCCTCATCACCTCATTAGGTCATCCCAGCTTCATATTCTTCAAGGGAGGAATAGCAGAGAAAGTGTTCGCCATAATGATTGCATTCGCTTTATTGTCCGGCTTCCGGAAATCCGGACTCGCCCATATAGCATCTTTTTCGCCAAGGCCGAGTTCCAAAGAGCACCATCTTTAGGGTCAAAGTCGATTCGCATGTTTTCACGCTTGCCATCGGTTAAAGCATCATCAATTTGGCCCCGACTGGCCGGACTCAAAGAAGATCGCCTCGTACCCAAAGCGGCATGTATAGTCATTAGACACGAGCTGCAAATTTTGAAGTCTGGCCATGCGTTATCATGGCCTTCTTCAGAGCAGAGGCCTTGTCAACACTATCAAGGCTATCAAGAAGAATGGTCTATTGGCTAGCAGGAACTTCCGTCCATTTCTCGGGCAACGCCACCTCAGAGCTAGCCCTCACCCACTTCTCGGTGATAGAAGAACCGATCACAATACCTTTCCGAGGGGCCCTGGGGGCTGGGTTCTTTATTTTCAACCCTGAGGTTGCGCCTTCAGAGGCGGCTCCAACATCAATAGTAGGCAAAGTAGCTTCTCGATCTCCTTCATCTGGTTGATCCTGGCTGTTTCTTGGCAATCGCATCGTTACACTGCTTGGTGGGGTTTATCATGCCTGCAAATATATCAAACTCATCAGTCCACAATCAGAAACTAAATGTGAAAAATAAAAGACAAGAAAAGAAAAAGTATTAAGAGGCAAAATAGTTACTCTCAGGCCGATGCTCGGGATCACCACCACAATCTTCACATTCCGAAGGCATACATCTCTTGATATGGCGTTCTCTGATCCAAAAAGGATCGCAATCTACTGGCTCAACTTCAACAAGCGGTACCTCTATATCCGTTCTGGAGATTCCATCCGCCCTATAGTAGGTCTCATCGACATCAAGTAAGAGCCTCCAGTTGAAAGTCTTTTTTTGCATGCCCGACTTCGCATCGAAACCCAGGAACTTTTCGATCAACTATATGAAGATCTTGTCGTCGTCCTGGGGATTGGTTTTCTTCAACTCGCCGGTTGTCGGTGAATTCACGGGAAAATGAGGGAACAGCCAAACAACCCGCGACTCGACTCGCATGCACCGCGAATTCCACGAGTCAACCTTATCAGGGAGATCGGAAAAAAAAGGTGACACCGACGCCTCCGGGGCGTGATTTTCCTGACCTCTGAACACGTCGGGAATGTGAAAAAATGTAGCAGCACAAGCATGGAAGGCTCCTGACCCAACAAACGGCTCATCACTATGAAAGCCATCACGACTCTCACCGCCCCAAAGGTGATATGGCAATGCAGGGCTTTGATTTGTTGGGGAGTTTGTAATGAAGTGAACAAAATTATCAAAACAGGAAATCTAGATACAATAACGTAGAGTCGAGGTGAGACTCTTTCCTGCAAAAATTATTCGATCCCTATTGATTGCCTCCGGAATTTTCTCGAATATGATTGCGGGATAAAACTACGCCCCTTTTATCTCGTGCAATAAGATGAAAGGATGCTATAAAAGTTTTGGTAGAATATGTATGTTGAAACTTGAGGTTTACTGGAAAAAATATTCAAAGAAGTTGAATAAATCTTCTTAACCTTTTCTTGTATTCTACTTGTTTTGTTCCCAAGTGTTATATATATGTCCCTTGTGTTCATTCAATGATGAAACACAAGTTACACCTTTCGAATCGATTTACAAATCGAAAAAACCGAAAGGATACCAACAAAACCGACCAAATCGCTTCAAAATCGCTACTTTGACGCCCGTTTGAATTCTAGACGCCCGTCTAAAGCAAACTGGACGGGCGTCCAGTTTCTTCAAACGCTCGTCCGTCCAAACAAGTTTAGAACCTGTATCTAAATCTACACCTGGACGCCCGTCCGAAGAATCTCGACGTCCGTCCAATAAAAGAGATTTAAAACCATTAGCCGTTAACATCGACGCCCGCGTCCAGGTGAAGATGGGCGCCCGTCTGAAAAAAGCCAAGGTGAACGCCCGTCTACATAAAATGGACGCCACCCAAACAAAGCAGCAGAATCTGCTTTTGTTCAACACTTGATCTAATCACTTCCGTAAGCTTGCAAATGTCAATTATAAGCATGCACCCGCATCTCCTAACTTATATCGATTGTTTCAAGCTTACCAAACCTCAAAACTAAGTCCAATTACACTAAATGACATTGGTGATATAATCACCAACAATCCTCCCCCATTTAGTGTAACCCTTGATTTAGTTAAAACATATCAACATACAACAATTCATCTTTCAATGATAATATCACGCAGATTGAATTACCACCTAGTATATTACACATTCCAAAATATTCTAGTATCGGGGTGTGACTAAGCATTGAACCCCTTTACACATTTGAATACTTCAAAGATAATACACAAATGAATCAAGAAACAACTTCTATAGCTTGCTTGACACTATTTATCCAGGCCTTGTGTCCATATCAATTCATGAGCATGTAGAAAACCAACCCTAATTTTCTTGAAGCGGCCAAACTTCATACTCATATAGGTGAGTCTTATTAATCGTGCACCTGCAACAACACTTTTTCATAAGACTCATTAAGATTAATGTCAACCTCACATGCAGTTCAAGACATACCTTCGGACATAACACATGTGCCAAATCTAAGTCACTAGGCCTTCCACATTGAATTCAGCCCCAATGTCGACAGAGGGAATTGGGTATCCTAATGCAAAGATTCAATGGGTTGTAGACCCATCCCGACAACCGACTTGATGAACAAGTCCTTAGCCAATGCCTTGGTCAAATGATCGGCTAAATTCTTTTGAGATCTCACAAAAGCAACAGATATCACCCGTGAGTGATCAACTCACGAATCGAGCTATACCTAACTCCAATATGTCGCGACTTTCCGTTATACACTTGACTATAGCATTTAGCCAATGTATTTTCACTATCACAATTGATAGAAATTGGTGATATCGGTTTTGGCCACAATGGAATCTCGTAAATCGATGTTTAAGCCATTCCGCCTCTAAACGGCGCCGGCCAAGCCAATAAACTCCGATTCCATTGTTGAGTTTGCATTACATGTTTGCTTCTTGGAAGCCCAAGAAATGGCACCACCTCCAAGTAGAAACACCCAACCACTCGCAGAAGAATGATTTTCATTTGATATCCAACTAGCATCCGAGTAGCCTTCTATAACCGAAGGATGTCCAACATAAGTTAAACCAAAATTTTTGGTAAACTTAAGATACCTTAACACACGTGTCACCGCATGCCAATGAACACTACTTGGATTACTAGTATATCTACTAAGTTTTCCAACCGCATATGCAATGTCCGGACGTGTGCTAGTCATTGCATACATCAAACATCCTATAACTCGAGCATATTCAAGTTGAGACTCCGGATTACCCGAATTTAACTCAAATTTCTCATGAGGATCCATGGGAGTTCTTGCCGGAACAGAATTTTCACAATTGAATTTTTTCAACACTTTCTCGATATAGTGAGATTGTGTCAAAGTAATCCCTTTGTCATTCCTTATGATTTTTATTCCAAGGATAACATCCGCCTCCCCCATATCTTTCATAGAAAAACTTGATGACAAAATGATTTACAACGGTCAACTTGATCTTGGTTTGTACCAAAGATCAACATGTCATCAACATATAGGCAAATGATTACACCATTTCCGGTTTCATCAAATTTGCTATACAAACACTTGTCCATTTGGTTAAGCTTAAAACCATTAGACAATACAACCTCATCAAACTTATTATGCCATTTTTTGGGAGCTTGTTTTAGTCCATACAAGGATTTAACAAGCTTACATACTTTATGCTCATTTCCGGGTATCACAAAACCCTCCGGTTGTTTCATATAAATTTCCTCATCCAAATCCCCATTCAAGAAGGCTGTTTTAACATCCATTTGATGGATAACAAGATTGTTAATGGCTGCCAAGGCAATCAACAATCTAATAGTGGAGATTCTAGCAACCGGGGCATAAGTATCGAAATAATCAATGCCTTCTTTTGTCTAAAGCCTTGTATCACCAACCGGGCTTTATACCTTTCAACGGATCCATCAATTTTCATTTTCTTTTGAAGATCCACTTGCAACCCAATGGTTTACAACCACGTGGAAGATCCGTTAATATCCACGTATCATTGCCTAAAATAGAATCCATCTCATCATTAATGGCTTCCTTCCAAAAGGCAACATCCCGAGACTCCATAGCCTCTTTATAAGTTCTAGGATCATCATCAATATGATAACAATATGCATATTGAAATCCTACATTATCTCTTGTACCCTCCACCAAATATGTTTGGAAATCGGGACCAAAAGATTTTTCTTTCCTTGCCCTTTTTTTTCTTCTTCAAGCATTAAAGGCTCATCTTGTGACTCTACACCACCACAACTTTCTTTAAATCCAATGTTCATAGGAACAACATCTCTAGGCCTTGATATAGAAGAAAACCGACTTTCACAAAAGAGAGCATCCCTTGATTCAATTACGGAATGAACCGCATAATCAATCATTTGGTTCTATAACATAGAACCTATATGCCTTTGAATGCAAAGCATATCCAATAAATATGCAATCAATGCCTCTTTCCCCAAGGTTTTAATCTTGGGATTGGGTAGTCTTACGATCGCTTTCTACATACCCAAACACGCAAATAATGCAAGTTTGGCTTCTTTTATACCAATGCTCATATGGGGTAATAAGACTCTTTTTATTAGAATCCTATTCAATAAATAACAAGTCGTTAACATAGCTTCTCCCAAAAACCCTCACTCAATCCCGAGTAAGAAAGCATAGCATTCACCATCTCTTTTAGAGTTCGATTCTTTCTTTCAGCTATGCCATTTTGTTGTGGTGTATAAGGTGTAGTTCGTTCATGTATAATCCCACAAGATTCGAAAATTGGTGGATCAAAGTATTCTCCACCTCTATCCGTACGAAGTTTCTTTATTTTAGTTTCAAGTTGCAATTCTACTTCATTTTTAAACACTTTAAACTTTTCCATTGCCTCGTCTTTTGTAAAAAGCAAGTAAACATAACAAATACGAGTGCAATCATCAATGAATGTAACAACATACTTTTTGTTTCCAAAAGATGGTGAAGAACTAAATTCACAAAGATCACTATGAATAAGTTCCAAAATAGTAGACGACCTTTCAACACCTTTGAAAGGTTGTCTTACTATTTTAGTTAAGTTACAAGTATCACACTTATTCATAGTCGTACTACAAACAGGAATTAAGTCATTTTTAGACATTTGTAACATTCTTCTAAAATGCACATGACCTAATCTTGCATGCCACAAGTATGAATCATCAACATTTACATGCATGACATTCATAGCAACATTTTCATACAAACCATTACTAACAATATTAAGCATAAACATACCATTGTTAAGATAACCAAATCCTACAAATACACCATGTTTAGTTAATACATAACGAGAGGACTCATATACTTGTTTATAGCCCTCTTTACATAAAATACTATCGGAAACCAAGTTTTTCCGGATTAAAGGAACATGTAAAACATTGTTTAAGGTTACAAATTTTCCAGAACTAAATTGCAAATTAACAATTCCTCTTCCAACAACAAAGGACTTAGACTCGTTTCCCATATGCACAATGGATCCGTCTTCAACTTTTTCATATGTTGAGAACCACGATCTATCCTTGCATACATGTCTTGTCGCTCCCGAGTCTATCCACCAACTAACATCATCATCCTGGCAAATAACATGCTTCGAAATCAGTGATACATAATTCATATCAGAATTAAAGCCACAATCATTAACAAGTGTACCTTGATGTTTTGATGGATCCGGATCTTTCGACCCCTGTCCCGAACCTTTACCGGTTCCTTTACCATTGTTATGCTTTCTAGCATGACAATCCGCCCTAAAATGGCCTTCCTTACCTCAATACCAACAAGCCCCTTTAGGCTTTTTGTTGAACTTTGCTTTGTTTTTGTTGTTGTTGGAATCAAACTTTCTCTTGTTATTATTTTTCTTAGAAGTTTCCCCAACTTCAACCATGTTGATTGAAGTTGAGCCACCTGCAATGTTCATACCGCAACCTACAACATTTTTACCACTTTCTTGCAAACGCAAACTTTCCTCTATCCTAAGATGAGAACCAAGTTCAATCAAAGAAAGTTCTTCCGTCTTATGTTTCAAGGAATTTTTAAAATCCCTCCAAGAGGGAGGCAACTTTTCAATGATGCTTGAAACACAAATGGACTCATCCATAGCCATTTTATGCATAGAGAACTGACCAAACAAACGCAACAATTCATGATATTGATCCATAACCGGACGATTATCGACCATAACATACTTCATAAAATTACCAACAAGAAATTTCTTACTAGACGCGTCCTCACTTACATACTTAGCCTCCAAAGTATCCCACAACTCTTTAGATGTTTCAATTTCAAGATAAGTATCACACAGATTATTAGACATACCGTTCAGGATGTGACCACGGCATATATAGTCATCGTTTTCCACTTTACTTTTCTCCCTCGACTCTTCCATGGTGTCATTATCATCAATCTGAGGGCATGGCGTACTCAACACGTACACAAACTTCAATGCAGTCAAAAGGAAATGCATTTTCTTTTGCCACCTTCCGAAATCCTCACCATTGAATTGTACCAACTTGCTGAAATTAGAAGTCATCTCCTTGATACTCGACATTGTTCAAAACAACAATAATTTTTGCAGATTGTTGGGGAGTTTTTAATGAAGTGAACAAAATTATCAAAACAGGAAATCTAGATACAATAACGTAGAGTCGAGGTGAGACTCTTTCCTGCAAAAATTATTCGATCCCTATTGATTGCCTCCGGGAATTTTCTCGAATATGATTGCGGGATAAAACTACGTCCCCTTTTATCTCATGCAATAAGATGAAAGGATGCTATAAAAGTTTTGGTAGAATATGTATGTTGAAACTTGAGGTTTACTGGAAAAAATATTCAAAGAAGTTGAATAATTCTTCTTAACCTTTTCTTGTATTCTACTTGTTTTGTTCCCAAGTGTTATATATATGTCCATTGTGTTCATTCAATGATGAAACACAAGTTACACCCTTTCAGAATCAGTTGCAACTGAAAAAACCCGAAAGGATACCAACAAAACCGACCAAACTGCTTCAAAAACTGCTTACTGGACGCCCGTTTGAATTCTAGACGCCCGTCTAAAAAGCAAATCGACGGGCGCCCGTCTTTTTCAACGCTTCGTCCGTCCAAACAAGTTTAGAACTCAGATCTAAATCTACACACTGGGCGCCCGTCCGAGAATCGAACGCGTCCGTCCAATAAAAGAGATTTAAAACCGGAGCCAAATCTGAACATCGACGCCCCGTCCAGCAGGAAGATGGGCGCCCGTCTGAAAAGAAGCCAAGGTGAACGCCCGTCTATATAAAATGGACGCCAGTCCAAACAGCAGCAGAATCCTATTTTGTTCAACACTTGATATAATCACTTCCGTAAGCTTGCAAATGTCAATTATAAGCATGCACCCCGCATCTCCTAACTTATATCGATTGTTTCAAGCTTACCAAACCTCAAAACTAAGTCCAATTACACTAAATGACATTGGTGATATAATCACCAACATGATCTCCTTCAAAAAATAAATGAAGAACGGATCAAATGGGGGATGGAGACCGGCTACCAAGTGGTCGTAATGAAGCCATAGAAAGTCCTGAACATCTCTCCTGCAGACTCCGGGTTCATCCTTCTTCGCAAAACTAATGAAGCGATAATCCGGCGAGATATCATACGCGGTAAAGGAAGTGGTGTAGTTGTCATGGTCCTTGAACTCTTTCCTACGGGTCTCGATGTCTTTATCAAAAGCCTTCTGATGAGCGAGCTCACGGATTTCCGCTTGTGTACGAGACTTTGGGGCCGGCTTCTTTTTCTTCTTACCTCCCCAGCGGCTTTCTTTGGCACGGACGCTCCCCGCTTACTTGCTTTGACCTTCTTCACAGGCCTACCCGCACTTGTAGATTCTTCCTCGACCTCGGCTCCAGATCCATAGCCGCGAGCTATCAAGTCACTTCCAGTGCGTGATTCAGATGACATCCTGAAAAAACAAGAAGAGCGAGGTGGATCAGTAATCGCCTAAACTAGGAAGTCACGCCAAGATGAACAAACGCGTTCAATCTCGACACCTCACCCCTCCGTTTTCTCTCAGAGATGAAAGACTAGCCCTAAAATCTAAAGGACGCGTAAACTTCATCGGAAAATAGAAAGGCAACTTTGAAGAAAAAAGGGTTGAGTTCACCCCAAGAATACGAAGAAAAATGCTTACTTGGGCTCATGATCCCTAAGCCTGCGTGTTTTTGCTATAGGAAACGGTCCTAAAAAAAAACCGAGAGAAACGGAAAGAGTTACCTGGAAAATCTAGGATGGAACGCTTGAATATCAGCCGGAAAATTCTTGAAACCGCCAGAATCTTCAAAAATGCTCCGGAAACTTCAAATTCTTGCCGGAAACTTCTTCCTTCAGCCGGAAAATTCTTACTCTTCTTTGGGAGAAACCGATTTTTGCAAAAATGTCTAATGAGACGGGCGCCTCCTTTTATAGATGAGGTGGGAAACGAAGCGTTGCCTCCAAAAATTCAAATGTCAAACTCAATAATGAGCGAACGGTTATCGAGGCGTCCCTAGCCATTCAGAAATCGCGGCCTCTAACGTCAGTCGTCATGTCCATTGCAGGATCGAGGTCACTCCTCGTATAACTCCCACAACGGACACGCTTGTTAACGAGCATAAAATTCTTCGTCACGGAACGAACTTAACGACTTAAGCCCGTCCGCTCCACAGAGAGGCATATAAGTTTGTCCGCTTAATAGAGCAGCACTTTGCAATGCGTCACTTCAGGCCATAAAAGTTGCATAAACCCGTCCGCTAGATAGAGCGGTGCTAAAGCATGTCCTTTTCATAGCACAACATGTCTCAGCAAGCCGCTTTACGCCATACCCGCTGATCTAAGCCCGATCATCCTCGGTCGGCATCTAACTACTCTATAAGAGCCGGATACGGTAATTCAAGCTACCAATAACTCTACTCCCCACCTTCCTTTTTTCATGCAAATAGACAAGGCATGGAGTAAGGGGCCATTGATATGCCAAACCCACAAACGATCCTTCGGATCCTAAAATAGACCCGAACAAGGGTTCCGCTCCAAGCAGTGGTCTTCGTCGCCGCAAGTCCGCGTGATCGTAAACCGAATTGAGCCGAAGGCCGCTAAACAAATCTACTCGATTCCACGCTAAGGACCGGGGGACAAACTCGCTGCTACCCGTTCGCAGTCCGCGCCATCAGGATCGAGACTAGTGCATGATAGCTACAAGGCAAGGCATCAAGGCGACCAACGATTGGGTCCGCCCCAAGTGAAGCCGCCGTATCAAGTATATCGGGATGTTTATGTTGTAATCACACTTAATTATGTCACATCATACTTAATTATGTCTTGTCACAATTAGCTTAATCGTCATTAGTAGTCCGCCTATAAACAACGGCATGTTGTAAA
Source organism: Gentiana macrophylla (assembly GCA_026214975.1). Taxonomy (NCBI): domain Eukaryota; kingdom Viridiplantae; phylum Streptophyta; class Magnoliopsida; order Gentianales; family Gentianaceae; genus Gentiana; species Gentiana macrophylla. The sequence continues at coordinate 56,308 of JAOBSW010000188.1, read as the reverse complement.
TCATAATCCATCATACAATAGAAAGAGCAGACCCGACTCTGCCAATTTGTCGACTACGTCTCCGTCTTCATTAAGCACTGAGTCCGACCACCAATATTCATATAAACCACCGCACATCACCGGTGAAATCAAACACAATCAGCTAGATACCCACCGTCAAACACCGTTATTAATACCTTGATATTTCCGACAATATCGGGTAGATTTGTCATTTAAAAAAATTAATTTATGGTGTCTGGGGTAAACGTATTTTTTTAACACAATCATATAAAAAATTAATGTACGGTGTCTGGGTAAACATGTTTTTATAGTATGGTGTCTAGGCTAAACATGTTTTTTCTAACACACTTGTGGTGCCTGATGAAAAAAAAAAGTGTGGTGCCCTTTAAAAGGCAACCCATGTAGAATTCTTTGATTCAAGATGTCATCATCTGTAAGAGAAAAGATCAATCAAATTTCTTCTATTCTCGTATAAACGTTCTATTCCTCCAAACTATATTAGCTACATAAAATCTAAGAAAAACGATCCAACGATCCCAAACAACAAAGATTTAATAAGATTTCAACACCGACGACTCCTAAATTACTCGATTTCGCATGAATCCTCTATTGTGTCCCTTCCGAAATACCAAATTCAAAACTTACTTTAAGAACAAGAACAGGGATATAAGGATGGGAATACCTTGATCACGAGCGGAGCCAAAATTTTATTTTGATGTGGACTAATGGACTATATCGAATTCGTCGCGTGGGTTGGCTTAGGAATATTTTATAGATCAAACTGGATTACATAGATTTTATAGTGTAATATTTTCTTATCCGGATAGGCTTAACCCCTTTATCCCTCTATTGGATCCGCCCTTGACCTTGATGTACCGCGATGCGGTCACCCATGAATGATTTCCGCTAACCCCCGAGTGCTATTGCTGGATTGTGTAATACTATTTCTCCTACTATGGTATACTATATCATTCTTTATGATAGTGATTAATCATCATTACGTTTGAATTGTGAGCAGTCCCGATCAGGCAGCTTATATTTACTACATTCATACTTTATGATAAGGATAATAATTATTTTGGAACTTCGAGCACACAAACACATTATTCAGAGTTTCATGTTTATATCTACTACATTCATACTTTATTATAATAATTCTTGTTGTGGCAATATCTTACTGAACATGGAGGGAGGTCAAGAAGGCATTCCAGGCCACCTTCATGAACAAGGAGTTGGGCATCTATTCTTGTTGTTTTCTGTTGTTAAACTTACAAAGATAAAATTGATTTGATTGAGCGGAAGGAGCAAGCAGGCGTGATACAGATGTTCAGGACATATTGTAGAGGTTGGTACCAACATTACAGATTGGCAAAAGTACACACAAATTTATTCTCGCTCATCGACTATCATTTCCTGGTTCCTTATTTAACAGATTTGATGGTCAGTTGTGCACTATTAAAGGAGGTGAATATGTTGAATATGTAGCAATTCCATCAAATTTGGTTTTCCGTATTCCTCAAACATCAATCTGAAAAATTGATCGAGGAATTCGAAAACCAAACTGATGGAATCGCTACATATTCTGATATATCCACACCATTTAATAGTGCACAAATCTACCATCAAATAATTAATACAAGGAACCCGAAAATGCATGATACGATCGGCAAAGAAAATAAATTTGCACTGCTTTCGCTTATTTGTCAATCTGTAACATTGCCACCAACATCTACCATGTGTCCTGAACACTCATGTCCAAGTATCAAATTAGCTTGTTCTTTTAAACCCATCAAATCAATTTTGTTGGTGCGGGTTGCAGCCACCTTAATCAACACATCATCGACTTGAAGAATAGGTATATCTCTTCCTTGCACTTCCAACATTTCCGGCCCCAATTGCTCTTGTAACAACCGCAGGTATATATCTTCCTTGCACTTCCAACATTTCCGGCCCCCAGCTGCTCTTGTAACAACCGCTCTCATCCTGGAAAATTCAACCAAAAAAACACAAGAAACGAAATAAAAATAAGTTGAAAGCTTATTACATCGGCAACTAAATGAATTAAATGTCATTTATCCTATAAAACATAATATTTTATGCTTTTACATATTTTTTTTGTTTTTTGTTTTGCAATGTGTCATATTTGCCAATTGATTATAAAGATTTTCTTGTTACCGTTAAGTTTACATCATCAAAGTATATAGCATAAGTAGCCTTAACCTTAAGTTTATCTTTATTTCAGTAGTAGAACTAGAAGTCTATCTATTTGTTGGTGTCTTTTCTAATTGTAATCAAACTCATGATTATTGAAAGGAAGAGGACTTAGAAGTCGATCAACAGAACTGATCCCGTTTTTATCATTACCATGAGTACAACTAACGCTAAACATACTCGAAATACTAACTTAAAAGAAATAAAGACAATGAATAAGGGAGCAATCAAGTTCTTTACAAAGTTTTTTGAACTCACCGGACAATGAATAAGGGGCACCGTTCATAAGTTAACGCTGTTTAAGACTATATTATATCCATAGAAGATTCTAGATCCTCAGGACATAGTTGTAATGTTTCCTAGCATGATGATGTAACTCTTGAAATCAATCGAAAAAATCATTCCTTTATTCTAAATTTAATAAGCTCATGCATCATACCTCGTTTGTTAGTAAGCGAATCCACTTGTTCACGAAAATCATGAACCGCAGAATTGATGCAATTATCAGCATCGTAACGTTCGTAGCGCCTCAGTGTTTCAATATTGTCTGGTGAAAGAAAAACGGTTGGTCATTTAAATATTGCACTAATGATCACAATTAACACAACTACTGCAAGCTTTTTCTTGTCCTTAAGGGAAGAAAGTTACCAGAAACGACAAATACTTGCGTGTTGTACAGTGCTTTTGTCACCCGGATGGCAAATAGTCCAAGTTCACCGAATCCAAACCCATCATGTATCTGAAAAGAAAATAATTGAGACGGTATGGGTTACGCGTTCATAATGAATGCATAAGTTAATAGTAATGGAAAGAAAAATACCGGTAAAGTTTTTCCTTCCTTTAATTTGCCACATACTAAAATAGCATGAAAAGTGTTGCAGGTAAGAAACGGCAAGCTAGCCATGAGCTCAACACTGATGTTCCGAGGATTACGGAAAACCAAACTTGATGGAACTGCTACATATTCAGCATATCCACTCCCCCTTAACGGTGCACAAACCTGACCATCAAATACAGTTAAATAAAAACAATGAACCAAGAAATACATCATAGCCAGCAACAAAATAAATTTGTACCGGCTCATTTTTTCGCAAATCTGTAACGTTGTTACCAACAACTACAATGTGTCCTGAACACTCATGTCCAAATATCACATTAGCTTGTTCTTTTCGCTCCATCAAATCAATTTTGTTGGTGCAAGTTGCAGCCACCTTAATCAACACATCATCAGCTTAAAGAATAGGTATGTCTCTTTCTTGCACTTCCAACACTTCCGGACCCACAGTTGCTCTTGTAACAACTGCTCTCATCCTGAAAAATTCAGCCAAAAGAGCACAAGGAACAAAATAAAAATAAGCTGAAAGCTTATTACATTGACAAATAAATGAATCACGTGCATAACAAAGTAGGAATACGAAAGAATAAAATAATCAAACGAGTATTCTAAAACACTACTGCAGACTTTACAAACACAACAAGATGATACTACAAAGATAATGAGATCGCAAGTAATTAAACATATTAGAGAACAAACAGAGAGCCATCAATCCAAACTCAAAATCCTCAAACAAATCAAGGCAAGTGATGCAAAATCTTTGAAGAGAATAGTTAAGTAATCTTTCTGAATGTTGAGCCGGTAAGTTTGTTTCCAAATCCAAAAGGATTACAATTGACTTCAGTCAAGAAATATTTTCAATAATAGAAGAGTAAAGATGACAGCTAAAAGAATGTACTAGTCAGGGCCGGCCCTATATGCTAGGCCGCGAGACCCGAGATCTTAGCTTCAATTACATCAAAGTACGAACATGCATGTTTATTTAAAAAAAAAAAAAAAAATTCGTGTAGATTTAATCCGATTCAACCTAATATAATATGTTAATTTTCTTTTTTGATAAAGGCCCAAATTTTTTTTTTTACTCTAATTGATAAAGGCCCCAATAAAAAATTTTACTTGACCAAAAAAATAGATATATACAAACAAGTTTTATTATTTTTTTGCATTTACGGATGTTAAAAACGCGATAAGTGTTGGAAAAAATGTAGTACTTAGGATTTGACAGAGAATTAGAAACTCCAAGGCACGTTAATAAAGTTGTCTTTTAAGAGATGTTTTGTCCCACACGATTTGTCACTAAGGGATCAAATGAAAATCTCTTTCAGGATACAATGGGGGTGTTTGATTCAAACCGAGAACACTCAAAGTTTTTCTAATGATGTTGTCAAATTTATGGATTTTCGTCTTCATACTTATGCCTTTTATAGGTTGCAAGTACCCCATAAACGAATGGATGTACTCCTTGCACCGGATGAAAACATGCAACCCTTACACAAAAGGGTAAGTACATATCGATTCGAAAATGCGTGTATCTCGAAAATGCATATCCTTCATGAACGATGCATGCGCGTGGTTTAGGTTTGGGCGTTGCCCCGAACCTGAAGTTAGTTGTTGCCCCGCCGCCGACCCTGCGAAGGCGGACGCCCCTCGACCCACCTCTTTTGGGGCGACAAAATGTCGTCCCTAATAAGCAAAAGTCGTCCCGTTTTTACGTTTAGGGGACGACATGTAAATCCCAATGTGTCGTCTCTAAAGGTTCGTCTCAAAAAATAGAAGGATTTTTTTGGGACGACATGTCGCCCCTAAAGATCCATCGACGTGGGCAAATTTTTATTCAACGCCGACGTGGCGTGCATTTTTTGGGCGACATGTAAATCCCTAATGTAAAATTCGAAATTAATTTATATTATTTCACAAAAACAAATAAAATAATTTAATTTTTATTAGGGACGACATTGTCGTCCCTAAAAAATTTACAATAAATTTAATTTAATTTCCGAAAATGAACTATTAAAAAAAATAATTAAATTAGGGACGACAAATGTCGTCCCTAATGATCGGCTATAATTTTCTGGGAAATTAGGGACGACAAATGTCGTCCCTGTTTTTTTTTTAGGCAGCATTTGTTTTTGCATGCCCTCGCATGCCGAAAAATCGAAACGCAACATTAACATGAATAAAAAATCATCCAAATGAACCAAAAATCATCCAAATGAACCAAAACTACTAGCTAGGGGATGAATAAACATAATAATAATATGAAAATCGTAAATTCCATCGTAACGTACAGTTAACCCACAAAATATTTAAAAGAAAGTTATAAGTTATGTTTGTGATCCATCGTGTGTACCATCGCCCTGATCCTCATCACCATCATCATCATCATCATCATCATCATCTATGCCAAACGTTGTATTATTTGTTTTGTTGTTGTGGGCGAAGAAGAAGTCTAGCATAGTCTTTTGTTTCATTTTGGCTTTTTTCAACTTTGCCAACTCCTTCTTCAATCCATCTACTTCAAAGATCACGGTATGATGAAGTGGCACAGCTGGATGAGGATGGTATGGACGATCCTGATGCTCGTGAAATGGCCATCCGAGGCCAGCGTCCAATATAGTAGTCGCGCTTGTCTCCCAACGCACTACTAAAAATCAAATCTTCTTCTTCTTGAGTCGACTTTCTTCGAGGTCTGGGCGATGATGGAGCGATAATACTCCAACATTCTCTACATTTATACCACAAATAATAAAAGTATGTCAAAAGCTATATGTATATATATATATATATATATATATATATATATATATATATATATATATATATATATATATATATATATAGAAAAAAAAAATATCACTTATATGTATAGCTTGTGTATGTATGTATGTATATATATATATAAAAATATATCGATCACTTTGATCGGGGTCAATCAGTTATAATATACTTGACCACCATAAACAAATACTAGCAAGAGGACTAGGCCCATCGTAGTATAGCTATAGTGAATCAAGGTCGATCCCACAGGAACCAATTGTGGATCATCTTATATACAAACAATTAATTAAACATGTCAAGGACATGAGGCGGTCTACGACCAACATAAGACAAGAAAGGTAAAGACATGACTCGACGAGCGTAATTAACCTCCCCAATCATATTCTTTATCGTTTGGACCTAGATAATTTATATAATAAATCGAACTTATTAACTGTCAATCCGTTTGTATCTATCTTAGATTGGCTACGGAGTCATCCTCTTTAACTTGACTTAGCACCGGTAAGTCACTAAATCAACGTGATATTGTTACGTGACTTCGCCTTTTAGTGCCTCCATCTCATATAACTCACACGCTTACGACTCTAAGGATGCCGATATTAACCGTACACCTCGTCCAGGCAACATTCCTATGGTTAGGCGTACTTCCTAAACGATTACTCAAGCTCTCGTCCAACTAGCAATTACCAAGTTATAGTCTCATGCTAATCTACGACGTATGTATAATCAGGTGCTAGCAATCCCCAAATATAAACCTACCTAGATAACGCTGAACGTCCGAAGATCAATTCATGAGCCTACCTAAGAGTTTTATATCGGTATTTCCTTTTTACACATTTTAATTAAACTAAGCGAGTAACGTAGCCATAGCCATACCTACTGAGATAATAAATTCTATTAAGTTAACCTAACCATAAAGACATGGCTATCTAACGGATGAGCGAGAGGGCTCGGTCGACCGAATAGTCTGGGCTCGGTCGACCGAATGGTCTTTTCCCGATTCAATCCCGGAATATATATTTCTCGGCGTTTCATCATACGAATGTGAGTTAACGAGTCATTCGTAAAGAAATCATATAAACTACTTAGATACGCATTAATTAAACTAAGCGATTCATGGATAGAAACTAAACATATGACGTAGGTTATGGGATCCTCATAGACAAGGCGTCGCCGCCACATCCCTAACGTCATAACCTAGATCTACATCATCTAGCTATGAATTAACTAACTCAAACAATAAAGCATAATTGGGAGGGATTAATTACTTCAAATAAAAGAAACAGAAAAATAAGAGCTTACATATTTGCAAAATTTAAATTGTTTGAAACACCCTCAATAAACTACATTGAATCAAGATATGAACAGAGTGATTTTATTGAATGATATTCTAAGGTATTCAAGGTGTGTATTACAATTCTCGTAGCTGCTTGCTTATATAGAGGTTTTTGCCGACTTAGGGTGGTTCTAGAAGATAAGCACGATATAAGCCGGAAACCGACCCAAACCTAAGGCTCGGTCAACCGAGAGCTGACACTCGGTCGACCGAAGCACTAGGCTCGGTCGACCGAACCTAAACTTGGCATATTTGACACGTTTTCTTTGTTTAGCTTGTTCCCCACTGCACGTTTTGCGTTGATCTGATTAATCCGTCCATTAATGCTCCGATTTCCTTCCTTTATCATCTTGAGATCATTGATTGAACAATATTAATCCTTCCGATTTGTCGTGATCTACAAAATCAGCATTTATCGCACAATAAATCGGCTTTTAATAATGAAAACGGCTAAATACCAAATATCATATTAATAATCACTTAACATTAAATAATAAATATAAACATGTGATTTAATATGAAATATACATTATTAATCTCGATTTAAGGATAATGTTGATGACATTTACGGGTATAATTTGACCGTCATCAACTACCCCCACTTAGACTTTGATCGTCCCGAACAAAGCATCAATAAGTCATTCCCAAGACGACATTTTCTATGGTCAAATCATACTTACACAAGAAACTCAAGTCAACTCATACTAGTCATGCTCATAAGATATCCATTATTCACTACCGACTATGAATCAAGTGATGTGTGCATGTGCATTTAGTTTTATATATTCGTGGCAAGATCGTAGTTTATGCTAACTTCGCAATCTCAACCTACCAACCTCGGCATTCATACTTCTTATGCCTCGCAATGGTTAGAGCACTAGAGCAATAAGCAAGAGCGTATCTATAGGGTTTTGGACTTGGAGACCGAGTACTACTCAAAGCCTCTTAAAGAGTTGAATATTTTTCATATCTTCATATTTTTCAAATACTATTAATCTCAAGGAAGAAAACTTTTTAGTATCCCCTATCTTAGATCATGCATAGCATTGAATATTACCACAAGCGGGGCTACTTTGGTAATGTTACTACAAGCCCAATGTCTAACATTTTGCTAAAACACAGTGCGTCTCAAGCTTATTACTCTGCTTTTGTTGGTAAGAATATAAGAATACATCAGCCAATAAGTATCGACACTAAGTCTACATAACCAATCATCTATGCAATGTACACATAATTCCTTCCGCTATTATGATTTGCGCGGTATACTCGATTCACGAGTTGAGTAATTGAATAATAAATAACTACTTGCAAAAGCGAGCATGAATATCCTTAAATTTACTTAACATAAGTATAAAATGATCACGTACTCATGAAACTTGGTTCCTTTCCTATCAATTCTTAGCTAGAACTCACAATTCTAAGTGCGAGATAAATAATATGGTATGTATTCAAATTTTCAATTTTTCAATTTTCTACCGTTTCATTCAAATTTTAATCATAACAACATAGCTAAGTCTCCTACCCCCACTTAAACATGGCATTGTCCTCAATGACAAAAATAAATGAGAATTTAAGAAAAGACTTAGCTCTGAAACGGCTCTCAAGTAAAGGAAAAGATCGGAGTAAATTTCACACGTGTCGTGGAGAAGCAAGTGAAAACTCAGTATAAGGACAAACTCCACGAAACCGTTAATAACACCATGTCTATGGAAGTTATAGAATAATGTGGCAGTAATGAGGTATAAATACCGAAAAACATTTTAAGCCACTTTATTTTATACAACCAAAGACAAGAAAAATACTAAATAGAAAGAAAAATAAACAAGCAACTAAAGATGGTGGTCTTCATCTACAACCTCCACCGCCTAAATATTCTTAAAACCGGAAGAGAAGACAAAGATCAAAAAGCATAACCCCATGTGGGAAAACACGAGGGTGACTTGATCGAAAAGGTATTCAATCCGGGAAAAGAGAAACTGGGTAAGGTATAACAGATTGAATGCGACCTATTGGCTAAAGATAAAATCAAATACTTAACGCAGAAACTTCTCGCTTGCATTGGATATCAACAACTTAGGGAGATGTAGCTACTCCTCGAAATTACTAATAACCCAATGTATCACGTAAAAGTCATAACCGTCATCAACAAGGTCGGATCGGTGTGATAGTTCAGAACAAAACTTATCATCTAGAAATGCCGGAATAGTCGGAAAAGTGTGAAATTTAAAACTTCCGGTAGAAAGATAAGTTGTACTTTGATCGAACCAAAAACCTTTAAAATCTAGCTAGGGTCAGAGCTACACTTCCCCCAACTAGGATCATGAAAATCAAAATGAGAAAAATAATCATTAAAACTTAGCAATATTTCAAATTCCGCAACACATAGGTATTGTGTAAACAAAATGGAGGTGGAGAGTATGATGGGTTTAGAAAAAGATACACATAAGGATGGGAAGAAAAGATAAAGGGTGGGTAAGAAATTGTGTTTAGGCATCGAGATTGGGTGGGAGAGTGAAACGGATGGAAAGAAAGAGAGGCGATGAAAGAATGGTTAGAAATGTGAACTGTTGGGGCAGATTGGTGAGAGGATCGAAAAGTTTGAAGGTGAAAAAGTGTAAAAGGAAAGGTAAGGATAATTGCAGAATGAATTGCACATCACTTTGGATTTTCACTTGGATCACCATTCTAAAAGGTTTTGGAAGTTGACCAAAATTGTTCTTGTTCGCACCAATCATTCTCTGTTACATTTTCAGTAATTCTCAAGCTCTCTTAATGCTTCCATCTTAAGATTGATTGCTAAATTTCCTTTTCTTTAGCAATTTTCTGACTCTCCTAGGGAACTCTATTTCACGTGGCCTATATTGAGTAAAAAAGTTTTGCACATCCTTAGCCCAATGGCCATCAGAACACGGAAAAATAAAAAACCTCAACATATGTCACGTTACTCTTATTGGACTCAAAGAAAGAAAAACCTAAAATCCTAAAAAGAAATCCTAAGGATTTTAAAGAAGTAGTTCTGAGTTTAAAGTCCTCAGCTCGACTTTTCAAAAGTATCCTTGTCAGTCATTATTCTTGGATCACGAGATATTGACCCCTCTGAGCACTATAAGAGGTGGGCTCATCGCTGTTGCGGATTAATACCCTTCCCTTGGTTGTGAGACCTAGGAAATGACATTTATCCATACCATTTATACAAAGCTCTTACCTCGGCTCTCATTTTAGGAATTAGTGAATTCTAAGAAACTCGGTTAAAATTACGGTTTTGGCCTTGACAATAAGAAACAATGAATCAAAGTACTCCGAACAAGGTCGGTTGTGTAGGCAAGCCTACGCCGTCTTATTCGTTGGAACATATGTGACAGTTCAGGCCAATCCGTCAAGATAAGCCCCGTTTAGCCCGAAGGCTTATCGGCTATGCTAAGTCTTGTCGAAATCACAGAACGCACATCACACGTGGAGGAGTCGATTGAGCGGCTCGGTTGAACTCGCCCGACCATGGTTAGACCATTTCGAACCAATGTACTAAGAGTCTCCGATTTCTAAATTGTCACCCAAAGCGTAATCTCGTTTCTATTTTAAGGTGGGTTCACCGAGAAGCCATCACCATAAAACTCAACGAAAGCAGAAGATTGTGTTCTCTCAAAACTCAACGTCTTCTTTAGATTTTGAATGCTTAAACTACACAATTTGTTGCTCCCATGGCCAGTAGAAGCAATCTCATGCATAGGACAAAGAGATTTTAACAGAACTACGAGGAACTCTTTATTCACTGCTTCCTTTCAACGACTACATGTTTCCTTACACCCTCTAGATGAGACAGATATGGGGCAAAACCTTTGACACTAATAAAATTATTCTTACAAACCAACTCCGGGCTAAGATTCATACTAAGGCTTTTGTATAGGCTAACTTATGCTCAAAAAAACCACAAGGTAGTAAAACATAAGCAAAAAAAAAGGTAGTACCTTGCCTTCAACATTGTACCACGAAGAATTTAAGCCTTTAAGATTTTTTTTCGGAGCCATCTTTGTGCTTTAATGGTATTGCTTCCATCGCTTTTCCCATCTTAGATTCGTAGCTCCACATGTTTGCCGGGTTATTTTCTCGGCGCTTGAAAAAAATTAATGACTCATTATTGCTTCCCTGGTTTCGCAAACGGAAGAAAAACAAAACAGACAGACATCCGTGATCGATTTTAACATGGTTTCCCATGTCGCTATCGACTCTACGGATTAAACATCTGGGGATAATGAGACACGCGAAATTCCGACTTTCGAAAAACACAAATCGAAACCGTGTAAGCGAGCAGGACAAAACAGAAATATTATAAGTGCTCGGTCGACCGAATGAGGTCTCTCGGTCGACCGAATTTTTTTTTTTTTTTATATATATATATTTTTTTTAATTTTATTTTTTAAGCTGGAATTTTCAGACAGAGCAGACAACCAGAGGGACTCAAAACGTAACAACAGACTCTAAAACCGAAAACTCGACATGAATAAGAAAATTATTTATATATAAAATTGACCGTTGGTTCCCCGGCAACGGCGCCAAAAACTTGATCGGGGGTCAATCAGGTTATAATATACTTGACCACCATAAACAAATACTAGCAAGAGGACTAGGCCCATCGTAGTATAGCTATAGTGAATCAAGGTCGATCCCACAGGGAACCAATTGTGGATCATCTTATATACAAACAATTAATTAAACATGTCAAGGACATAGAGGCGGTCTACGACCAACATAAGACAAGAAAGGTAAAGACATGACTCGACACAACGTAATTAACCTCCCCAATCATATTCTTTATCGTTTGGACCTAGATAATTTATATAATAAACTGAACTTATTAACTGTCAATCCGTTTGTATCTATCTTAGATTGGCTACGGGAGTCATCCTCTTTAACTTGACTTAGCACCGGTAAGTCACTAAATCACTGTGATATTGTTACGTGACTTCGCTTTTTTAGTGCCTCCATCTCATATAACTCACACGCTATACGACTCTAAGGATGCCGATATTAACCTTACACCTCGTCCAGGCAACATTCCTATGGTTAGGCGTATTTCCTAAACGATTACTCAAGCTCTCGTCCAACTAGCAATTACCAAGTTATAGTCTCATGCTAATCTACGACGTATGTATAATCAAAGAGCTAGCAATCCCCAAATATAAACCTACCTAGATAACGCTGAACGTCCGAAGATCAATTCATGAGCCTACCTAAGAGTTTTATATCGGTATTTCCTTTTTACACATTTTAATTAAACTAAGCGAGTAACGTAGCCATAGCCATACCTACTGAGATAATAAATTCTATTAAGTTAACCTAACCATAAAGACATGGCTATCTAACGGATGAACAGAGGGCTCGGTCGACCGAATAGCTGGGCTCGGTCGACCGAATGGTCTTTTCCCCCAGATTCAATCCCGGAATATATATTTCTCAGCGTTTCATCATACAGAACAGAGTTAACAGTCATTCGTAAAGAAATCATATAAACTACTTAGATACGCATTAATTAAACTAAGCAGATTCATGGATAGAAACTAAACATATGACGTAGGTTATGGGATCCTCATAGACAAGGCGTCGCCACATCCCTAACGTCATAACCTAGATCTACATCATCTAGCTATGAATTAACTAACTCAAACAATAAAGCATAATTGGGAGGGATTAATTACTTCAAATAAAAGAAACAGAAAATAAGAGCTTACATATTTGCAGCCCTTAAATTGCTGGAAACACCCTCAATAAACTACATTGAATCAAGATATGAATAGAGTGATTTTATTGAATGATATTCTAAGGTATTCAAGGTGTGTATTACAATTCTCGTAGCTGCTTGCTTATATAGAGGTTTTTGCCGACTTAGGGTGGTTCTAGAAGATAAGCACGATATAAGCCGGAAACCGACCCAAAATTTAAGGCTCGGTCAACCGAGAGTCGACACTGGGTCGACCAAGCACTAGGCTCGGTCGACCGAACCTAAACTTGGCATATTTGACACGCTTTTCTTCGTTTAGCTTGTTCCCCACTTGCACGCTTTATGTTGATCTCGATTAATCCGTCCATTAATGCTCCGATTTCCTTCCTTTATCATCTTGAGATCATTGATTGAACAATATTAATCCTTCCGATTTGTCGTGATCTACAAAATCAGCATTTATCGCACAAAAAATCGGCTTTTAATAATGAAAACGGCTAAATACCAAATATCATATTAATAATCACTTAACATTAAATAATAAATATAAACATGTGATTTAATATGAAATATACATTATTAATCTCGATTTAAGGATAATGTTGATGACATTTACGGGTATAATTTGACCGTCATCACACTTACATGGTCATCTTCGGCTTGGGCACGCTCAATGACATTCTCGCCGATAACCGTATCATTCTTTCAAATAAGAATACATATTATTAGTTATTAAAATTAAAATATAAAAAATATAAAGATATAAATGTTATTAGTTATCAAAGTATTTTTTGTTTTCGTGTGTTTACGTTACTTACATCTTGTATGCCTTGATAACGGCGTTGGTCGATAGTCTTTCGCCCGTGTGTGCCTTTCTTGTTTCCACGAGCATTTTGGGTATTCACTTGATTTCTCTGTTTTAAAGGAAGAACAAAAGTCATATACACAAGATAGATAATTTATATAGACCTATCGATTATTGATTTACAGAACTCGGTGAATAGAAATAATCTAAATACTTGTCCCAATCCTCATCCAATAGGACATCTCGATGTCGTGGGCAAGGCACTTCCTTGTCCCCATGATCTCGTTCCCATTCTTTTACATGCGTGCTTAACCTTCCTTTCCATCTTTTGTACAAAACGCATGGCGTTCTCAAGCACGGCGTGCCGATGTTCAGTTCAATATTATCAAAATGTGCTCGAAAAACAATATATATATATATATATATATTGGTATCAAAACCAATATATATATATATATATATATATATATATATATATATATATATATATATATATCGCACCTCATCTCCTCGAAGAGTAAATTCTTCGATTGTTCATCAACATCCCGCCAAGTTGGAAAATAAGGTCTAATATGACATCTTATTGCCTTTCCTAAAGCGGATGATAGTTTTCCGTGGTATTTTCCAACATCATTCCGCATTTTAGGAAATCGTGGATGCCATACTATTGGGAGTTTGTTTACCCCTGTTTTTTTTTTCTTTCTCAAGGAAAGCCCTTGCGCAAAGCCGCGTTGCCCTCTCTTCTTACGGCTTTCCAAGGCCTCCAATTCGACATCATCAACGATGAATTGGTCAAGATACTCATCTGTAATAAAATGTGAATAGAATGAAAAAATGTACAACGGTAATTATAAAATTTGAATAGAATGAAAAAAGATTATTACATACCGTTCTCACAATCACCGGTATCCTATTCGGATTTTGATGTGGTGGGCGCGAACCACCGCGCACCCAAAGACAAGCCATGTAAATAACTTTTGAATAAAACAATCGGGTTAGGCCTAGTGTTTACATATCCAAATATAACAAACAAAGTTTTTCGTTGTGAATAAAAAATACAATAGACAACATTCATTAAAAAAATGAATAGTTTGATAGGTTTACATATCCAAATATTAAACTAACAAGCAGTGTTTCGTTGCAAATTAGAAATACAAGAGACAACATTCATTAAAAAATGACTAGTTTTGATAGGTTTACATATCCAAATCTTAAACTAAACAAACAGTGTTTCATTACAAATAAGATATTCAAGAGACAATATTCATCACAAAAATGACTCGTTTGATAGGTTTACATAGCTTCAAATCCTTCACCATCCTTTGGTGCGTTCGGGTCTTATGTCACGTCATCATCGATGTCGTTATCAACATCTTCATCATCTGACGAAGCATATTTGTCAGCATCGATGTCGTTATCAACATCATCATCGTAATTGTCATCATGTTCATGCGATTCTATCTCATTTGCACTCATGTATAAGGCTTCATCCACTCGTGGAAGTTGAACAAAAAGTTGGAAATTTCCGTGCGTTGTTTCGTCAATTACCAAATCATCAACAACATTGGTGTCAATAGTTGGAGCCTCTACGATATGACGGTGTTGGAAATACTCAACAACTTTCCAACCAGATCCATTATACAAATCATCTATGTAGAAGACTTTTTCAGCTTGTGAAGCAAGAATGAATGGCTCATCTTCGTAAAATGTGTTTTTAGTGTTTATACTTGTTCTATTCTTATACACTCGACACCCTCTCTTATTCGGGCTGAGTGTCGAACCATGTACATTTGAAAAGAACAACATTGTTCTCCCGTGGATAACCTACTACATAAATGTCTTTTAAAACCCCATACCACATAGTGTCTTCTTACCCTTTGACTTTGCGAATCCCACTATTTTGAGTTATACGTGATCTATCTCATTTTTCTGTATTGAATCTAACACCGTTCATCACGCAACTCTGAACGATTTGCACCGAGGAAAAAGAGCCAGTGGACAATGCTAATAGTTGGGCTTTCAAGTGTGAGCGATCATGTCGATGTTGTGACACCATCTGTGTAGGTAGTATACATACATAAGAGTTCGTATAATGGTTATAAATGTTCACCTACATAATAAATGTGACACCATCTGTACCTTAGAGTGGAACCATTTACGGAAGGTTGCACGGTGTTGTTATCAACAAACTATAACCCAAACTCCGGTTTCTAGCCTAAAATAACAATCAATTTCAATCCAAAATCAACGAACAATAACCCAAACTCCGGTTTCTAGCCTAAATCATCAAACATTTCAAGCAAAAATCACCAAACTATACCATATATATAATTTGAAATTTCACCATATTTTTTGTATTTTCAAAGAACATTAGTTTCATTAGTATACAAGATTTCATTAAGGCACAAGAAAAGTTAGTATCTCATTTTTAGGCACAAGGTCATGTCTAGTTTCATACGTGTTAATAGACAATTTAAATACAAGCTATCAACTATAAGGCAAAGTATTGCATAGATTCTACATGTGCAAGGAAAGCGAGATTTTCTCAGAGATCTCGTAACTCACGGGTTTGCAAAAGATTCCCCTAACTATTGAGATTTGCAGTAGCACCTCTAACTACACTGACCTCAAGCAATTTCTTTGTTTGCTAAGCCGAGTAACTACAACACCTTCTTCGAAACTGTAAAAAAAAGTGCAGCAAAGTAAGTGGACACCCAAAAAAATAAGTTAGGTAAGTATAGCCGCACACCGAGTATCATATGTCAATCAAACAAAGGTGGCGAGGAATCTAAAGGTGAAACTAAGCTAAGATAAAGTAGATGCACTTGAGATTCCAAAGGTGAAACTAAGCTAAGATAAAGTGATACCAAAATGATGATCATAAATCCCGTAGTCTTATGATTGACTACATTGTTGTTCCACCTCAAAGCATGTAAGCCTCTAGACATTATTAACTTAAAACAACAAGTAAAATACATCAATCATTCGTAAACAATATCCAAACGGACAGCACCTCCTCTAAAGGTGGACATATACAAACTATAGCTACAAGCTAAATAGTCCATGTTTGCCTCAAAATCCATATCATAAACTTAAGACTATCAAGTAAAAGACATTAACTAAGTCCAACATTAGACAACCTGTCAACCCATCAAGTATCTACTAAACACATATTATAAACATTTCTACAATCATAAGCATCAAATTCACATCATAAACCAAAATATATGGTTTCAAGCCCTTTTATGAAAAACAAGAAACGAAGACAATGAGAACCATAATGAATGAACAATGTGGATTATGTGGGTCAAGAATCAACTTTCCAAAAGTCATTCGTAAGGATGGACATTTTCAAAGTCAATTCTAAACCATATAATCAACGTCATGAAAAGTTGGTTGTGTGTGGTGCCGTGATAGGGTAAGTGTAAATAAATTCTCCCAATCTATACAATGTTGCAAGCGAGAATGAAAAGAGACAATTGTAAGCAAAGGTGAAAACCAGATCCCCATCATCAAGTGTTCATATGAAAGTTGATAAATTACCATCTAACCTAAAAGCTTTGCCAGAGAAAATTCTCTTCTCTATTCATACACTTTTAAGACACTTAAAGAACGAAGCCAATGGCTATACATTGAAAAAAATCGAGTGGAGAGGTGCGGCCGTGGAGGTGCGTCTATACATTGCAAAATAAAAAAGTTTACAAATTGAAAAAGCTTTGGAGTTACCTCGGAATCGAGTAGAGTCTTGTTGAGCCGAGTGGAGCGGCGGTTGAAGCAGTGGAGCCGCGGCCGGTGAGTGGAGGTGCGGTGTGGTTGAGGCCGGTGGCGGAGTAGAGGTACGTCTGTGGTTGAAGCAAGTGTTGGTGGAGCCGAGGGTGTTTAATTTAAGAGTTGGGAAGAAGAGAAGAGGAGAGGAGGTGGAGAGGAGGATCGGAGGAGAGGAGGAGATCGAGGGGAGGAGCGGCCTGCAATTGTTTAAAGTCGAATGAAGAAGAAGAGAAGAAGAGACTGATTTAATTTAGGTCGAAAGCTTTAAAGGGACGACATGTCTTTTTAGGGACGACAATGTCGTCCCCATTAAATAATTAAATAATAATAATAAAATTTATAATAATTCTATATTGATAAATTTATAATAATTTTATATTGATCAATTTATATTGATCCATTCGTGAATTCAAGCCGAGACTCGTTACTTAGTGAAATGTTGATTTCAAACTCGATATTGATTGACTAGTATTGAATTCAAGTCCGATGCTCGTTACTTAGGCAATTGTTGATTTCAAACTTGATATTGATTGATCAGTATTGAATTCAAGCCCGATGCTCGTTACTTAGTGAAATGTTGATTTCAAACTCGAGATTGATTGATCATTATTGAATTCAAGCCCGAGACTCGTTACTTAGAAAATTATTGATTTCAAACTCAAGATTGATTGATCATTATTGAATTCAAACCCGATGCTCGTTACTTAGGCAATTGTTGATTTCAAACTCGAGATTGATTGATCAGTATTTAATTCAAGTCCGATGCTCGTTACTTAGTCAAATGTTGATTTCAAACACGAGATTGATTGATCATTATTGAATTCAAGCCCGAGGCTCGTTACTTAGGCAATTGTTGATTTCAAACTCAAGATTGATTGATCAAGATTGAATTAACGAGTAGTGCTTTTCAAACCTTAGGCTCGTTAATTTTAAGTCAAATGTTGATTTCAAACTCGAGATTGATTAATGAGTAATGATTTTCAAACCCAAAGCTCGTTACTTTTAAGACAAATGTTGATTTCAACATCGAGATTGATTAACGATTAGTGATTTTCAAATCGTGGCTCGTTACTTATAAGTCCATTGTTCATTTCAACCTCGAGATTGATTAACGAGTGCGGTCTTCAATCCCGAGGATCGTTACTAGCTTATATGTCAAATGTTGATTTCAAACTCGAGATTGATTAATGATTACCGATTTTCAACCCTTTAGGCTCGATACTTATAAGTCAAATGTTGATTTCAAACTCGAGATTGATTAATCAATATTGATTTTCAAACCCTTATGCTCGATAATAATAAGTCAAATGTTGATTTCAAACTCGATATTGATTAATAAGTAGTAAATTCAAACTCAATGCTCGTTACTTATAAGTCAAATGTTGATTTCAAACTCGATATTGATTAATAAGTTGTAAATTCAAACTCAATGCTCGTTACTTATAAGTCCATTGTTCATTTCAACCTCGAGATTGATTAACGAGTGCGGTCTTCAATCCCGAGGATCGTTACTTATATGTCAAATGTTGATTTCAAACTCGAGATTGATTAATGATTACTTGATTTTCAAAACCTTTAGGCTCGTTACTTATAAGTCAAACTCGAGACTCGTTACTTATAAGTCAAATGTTGATTTCAAACTCGAGATTCATTAACGAGTAGTGATTTTCAAACCCGATGCTCGTTACTTTTAAGTCAAATGTTGAATTCAACATCGAGATTGATTAATAAGTAGTAAATTAAAACTCAATCTCAATTACTTATAAGTCAAATGTTGATTTCAAACTCGATATTGATTAACGAGTAGTGAATTTAAAATATTAAATATAATTTTTAGATACAAAAATATAATTATTAAATATTAAATATAATTTTTAGGTTAAAAATTTGAATTTTAAATATTAAATATAATTTTTAATAAAAAAATCATTTTTAATAAAAATTTCATTTTAGACGACATTTGTCGTCCCTATTAAATAAATAAAAATTCAAATTATTTCATGAAATTTTGGGTGGGAAAAAAAATTAAAAACAGGGACGACTTTGTCGTCCCTAAAGAGTTTCCCGGGTAAAATTTGCCACTCTGGAATCCACGTGGAAGGGCGGGAAATTTAAGGATTATTAGGGACGACATTGTCGTCCCAAAGAATCGTCCCGAAAGATTTAACTTTCTCATATTTAATTAATCGAACGTTGACCGATCTTTAGGGACGACATGTCGTCCCTAATTATCCTTTATTTTGGGACGACAAATGTCGTCCCTAAAGGTCCGGTCTCTAAAAACCTAATTTGTTGTAGTGTGACCGGGCAGGTCGAACCCCGTTTCGTTGCGATAACATTAATTCGTACGGCAACTCGTATGCAAACGATAACCAAAATATTTATTTATGTAAAAATATCTAACAATAAGTATGTTTTAAAAAAAACAATTTCAACTAAAAGACCCAATTCGGGGGCTTGGTCTTAGGCCCAATACAAGCGAGGGCCGGCCCTGGTACTAGTAATTGGCTAAGCTATTAAGTTCATGTCAGAAACTTCAAGAATTCTAGCAAATAAGCTTTCACAAATTTTCAGCACCACTTTTTCCTTGTAAATTGTAATTAGTAGAATCAAGAAGGATCAAAAGATGGGGAAAGATGTTTTTGCAGCTTCAATTTTATAATATTACCCTTCTTAACCTTAAAGCACATATTGTAACGCCCCGCTCCCGGATACCGAGCCCTTATCCGGAAGAGAACGTTCGCGCGCGTATAACATTAAATAAATCCAATATTATACGCCACCTCTACGTCGTCGTATCAAAATTAAAGCAACAGAAGCCCAAAGGCTCGGGTAAAAACTCATAAATGCTACTAGAATAGAATACCAACCGACTATAGTGAATTGTATAGATTACAACGACGATTCTCCAAAGGTTACAACGTCATCGATGTTCGAAAGTACAAACTTGACTTACAAAAGTCTTAATGTAGGTACAACAAATTATTAAAGAAATCTACAACACATTCTAGTACAACCTTAATAGAAAAGTAAAAGTAAGCATCATCATAGCACCAACGCCATCAAATCATCATCGAACTCCTCAACGATCTCAAGGTCGACTGCTCGTCTTCTCACCCCAAGAGCACACAAAACAACATATGCAATCGAGGTAAGTACAAGTACTTAGCAAGATGAAGAAGGTAATGTATAATTAAGTCTTACAACGAAAGGTTCATTAATTATTATTAAATTATCTTTATGAGACCGACTCAATTCTAGGGTTCACTTCATGTCCATCAACATGTCGTGACTAAACGTTTCTAACTTAGCTTATCTTTGTTACAAAGATGTTTGCGAGGGCACTACACTTAGTGAGATATGCACTAAGACAAAAGTTGCAACCCTATAGAGATAAATCTCTAGCGGACCCGAGACAATCATTTCACTTTGACCGCTAGCTCAAGAAGTGCTATCCGGTGAATGGCTATCTCGTTCGTGAGTTTGTCCGGCGGGATGATCACTACTTTAATCGGCTTTGTCTAGAATCCGGCAATGATCAACACCACTTTATCCGCCAAACCTCACATTGCCGATGTTGTCTTGTACTGTCCAAGCTCTCATGATGTTTAATCTTTTACTAGTCACATATGTAGTTTATTAAATTGTTAACTAGCCACCTAAGTGTTTTCAAGTAGGCTCCTCACAACTCAACTCTCTTCCTGGACCTCTAGACACGGACAAGACCTAGCAATTACACGGACATTGATGAATGCTAATTTCATCAAAGCACAAGCCAATCATACTCTTCCGACGGTCCCGAACTTCAACTCCCTTGAAGAGTACATTCGGTGCCGGAACTAAACGCATCAGAAGCTTAATCAGGGCTTGTTCAAGTTCACTTAACGTTATTAGATCCATTAGAACGTTCCTAAACCAAGTATAGTATTAAAACACATATTTTCATGAGAAACTGGGTCAAGAGTGCGCTTGCCCTGGTCAAGCGTGCGCTTGGGTAACTAATAGCATTCTATTTTTCATTCAGCAAGCACAGGTGTACGCTTGCCTTGAGCAGGCGTACTCTTGCCTTGAGCAGGTGTACGCTTGCCTTGAGCAAGCGTGCGCTTGTGCTCTCAGTAAACATTCTGTTTTTCATTCAGCCAGCGCAGGAGTGCGCTTGCCCTGGTCAAGCATACTCTTGTGCATCAGAAAAACCTAAAACTTGCAATTTCTGCACTTTACGATTTCTAACCCAAACCAAACATGTTCTTCAACCATATACTCATCAAAATAGCAGAAAAGTACAACTTTTACACAACTAAACATCACATGTTCATCTAACAACAAGTAGACATGATATCTAGCATTTAAAACACCACAAACACTCAACCTTAAACATCATAAACTTAATTAAACATTAGGAAGAGCATCTCACCTGTTAAAAACGATTCCTTGCCACCTTCAAAGCACAACAGCCCCAAAACACAGATTCTACGAATTGAACAACTTAAAACGACAAGAAAGGTTCAGAAACTAAAGATTCTAAACTAGGGCTTTTCTATTACCTTTCCAAAGCTTCAACTTTCTTGTACCAAAACGATCACCTTCATCCACCGATTCCGAATCCATCCTCCGTTCTGAAAACCGTCAAGGATCGAGAAAGAAATTTGGAGAAGTCTCTTCTCCTTTACCCTTTGCTTTCAACGTTGAAGGAAAACGTTCTAAATTCGATTTACTTTTGTAACTCCCTTTGTTAATGGGATAGTTAAATCCAAAAATAAAACCTCCCATTAACTCCTAATAACTTTATTAATCCCAAATAAAATTCCCAACAAAATTAAATCCCTATATATATATAATACTTCAAAACTTTTAATTAAAATAAAGCAAAAATATGAATTTTTGTTAAAAGACTCTTTTGCCCTTTCTGAAAAGTCGGGATGTTACATTCTTCCCCCCTTAAAGAAGTTTCGCCCTCGAAACTTGCCAGAACCAACTCCACTTTCATCTTAGATACTAGCTAGCCTACTTCTAACTCACTTTCAAAAAAAACAACGTTATCTCTGATTGATTTGACCTTAGTATTTTCAACATCACGCCTTCAATACGTCCAGCGCAACTGATATTGTACTTCAAACCCAAGTACCACACTAGCTTATTCACACCTTTCATCTACCTTATACTCAACTCTACTAACCTAACTCCTTAAACTCCTCCTATAACACTTTGTCCCAAAAGTCAAGTCAATCCACTAATTAACAAGTAGTATTCTTCTAGGTTCTTTGTCCATTTGTCACCCTTACAGCTGTTTCCGTACTTATATGAGGGTTACTTTGACTTATACATCCGCCTTACCTTCAAGAAACTAGCTATAAACTTAAGGAACCCTAACTCCATCTTGTTATCGATCCTGCACTAATCCATCTATAGCACACCCAAACCACAAACATACTTCAATCTTTATTAGTCTTCAAAACGGAAACCATATAAACATCTTCTACCAAACTTATAAGGCTTTTCTATAGACAAGAAACAACTTTTGACAAAGGAGTTTATCAAAGAACCATAATTTTATAGTTCAACATGTAAGACCTGAGTTGTAAAAGAATTTTTTTTTTAAGTAAAACACATACAAGAAACAAATGTTTAAACTTATTCTCACCTTGATTCCGTAAGAAAGGTAAGAATGGTTGTAAAATTTCTTGAGAACCTAAACTACTAAAAAGAAGATAGCAATAGGAAATCTTGAGACATGTAACTAAAAAAAAATGAAAGATGGTTTGAATTTGGTTCACATGCATATAGTACAAAATTTGTTTAGGTAACCCAAAATGGATGATATGTAAGATTTACCAAGATGAGGCTACTTGTAATAAAATCAATAAAACAAAAGTTCTCTGACCGGACATTTGTTGCAACCAAAAGATTATTCTATACAACCCATATTGAAAACATTTTCCTTCTCTTGAAGTAATTAGTATGATTGAATGCAAAAGAATAAATTTTCTTACTTCGCCAATAAAAGTTCAACAAAAAGGTCTAGAAGTAGAAGGAGTTTCAAATCTTATTCAAATATGTACATATATATATTAAAAAAAATTTGAAGACGAGTATATTCTCTCGAAAGTTTTCAAGATGAAAATCCAAGTAAATTGGAGAAATGTTGCGAAGAGGTCATGAATGATAACGTGGAAAAGAAAGCAAATGGACTCAGAGAATGCATTTTCTATTTCTTCCAACAACCGTTGCAGTTAAATATATATATATTTTTTTGAAGGCGGAGAACATCTTCTCCAAAGGTTCAAAGATAAAGGTAAATCGGAGTAGTGCTTCGTGAAGAAATCATAAGTGACGACTGAGTAAAGAAAACACAAGAGTTTCAAATAGTGCATGTTTTCGTGTCGTTCAAAGACTAACACAAGAAGGACTATTGTGAAATTGTTAAAAGGTTCGCATCGAAGGTGAAAATGTTCAAAGGGAGGAGGACAGCCCTTTGTTTAAAAAAAAATATCAGAAAGTCATTTCTTCCAGTTCGAAGAAGGAAGGGTTTTAGATAAGACAAAACAACTTAACACTTGTAGCCCTTTGCTAAAAATTCTTTATCAAAACATAACTTTAAAAGACATGAATGGGATGTAAAAGAGGTTCGACTACTCGCTTATTCAAATAAAAAATTTCGTAAGGGAGTAAAAAGATGCAGTACTTTGAAAGTAGTTATTGATAGGACTTTTGAACATATGTATATATATAATTCTCTAAAAGTAGTCCAGAGTTATTAAATGACACTTAGATCGTAAATGGTTGTTCACGTATTCTTACCGGAAGACAAAAGGATATGTAATTAAAATGGATGTTTTGAGAAAGTTTGATCTTTCAACCGGTTATCGAACTGGTATAAAATTCTATTAAAAGAGTTCAGTCTTTCAATAAAAATTTTTCTGCACTAAAATATCGTGTAGGGGATGCATTGAAGGTAATCACTAGGATGCAAAAATTTACCCGAATTTGCTAAACATGATGCAATGAAAGGATATGCAGTTGCCAGTTCAAATAGTTCGAAGGATGAGGAACTTGTTTCCTTAAATCAAGCATTTGGCACTATGAAAACATCTTCATAAAAAAAATAAGACACATCAAAGTATGTGCACACTTAGAAAACAAAACTTCGCAATGAAAGGACCTTTACTGAGTTCAAAAAGTTTCAAATGGATGATTTAGCTTGGACATGGATTGCAAATAGTAATAATGGGGAAACATTTGAAATTTTAGGTAGCCAAGTATGAAACGAATGATTATAAAAGAGCACCTCGTTAAAGAAAACGTGGTATTGGAAAATCACCATATAATTGTTTCTCGTCACAGAAAGGTATTAAATCTACAACATTTAATACCTACCTACTAAAATTCTTATTTTGGATAACAACTAAGTTAAAGGTCTTATGCTACAAAGCCTTCCCAACACCTCTAACCCTACACCTAAACTTCCACGGTGAAAGAATGTTGTCTAGCCTTTCATGAACAAGTACTTAAATGGTTTTAGAAGTTTAGGTACATACCTCAACCATGAAATGATTGACTTGCACAGAACAAACCAAACTGATTTTGAACATGATGTAAAAATAAAAGTTGTAGGTATGCAGGTTTTACATATGCTACTCAAAATTCAGAATTTTTGGAAAGGCATAAGTTGGTTAAAATAATTATTTTCGTCGACTGCTGCTAGCTGTCAAAATTTTTCAGAAATTTATAATCTGCATTGTGTTGCAGATTGTGCTCAAACCAGAAAGAATTTGCACTTGACTCCAAAACAAAAATTGCAGATCAGAAAGTTTTCTACAACATATCAAAAATTCAAGTCATTTGGGGGTTCTTAGATTATTCAAAACAGATTCATAAGTATGAGTACCGCTGCAGAATTTTCTGAACAGGGTAGTCCCCCTTGTTAAGCAATTTATGAACAATCCATATTGAAAACTAAGTTGATGTCAAAAGAGAAATTGTAGAAAAGGCAATTTTCTAAATGGCTGAAAATTTACAGAATTTTTTGAAACATCAGAAATGATATTAAAGACATATAGAAACGTGAACAAAATCGTTTACTCGCCTTGCATCACACCAAATTATAAAATCAAAGAAATGATTAAATCAAAATGTCGCAATAAGAAAACTTTAAATCCTCCAAAGAAGGAGTAAAGCGAGAAAAGTCCGAAAGCTCCAAAAGAAGATAGGGATTCAATTAAGGATCTGAGAAAGAACAAACATGAGGGCATCACATAAAAGATGTGAGCTTAGAACTCAAACTAACCTTCGCCTAAGAAGACTCTTCACTAGGCTCTAGTGAAAACTAACCACGGTATAAGGATTATTAGCTTTACGAAAATTACCACCAAGAACAAGAGAGATCAGAAAGGTTCTAAAAGATCCAAGATACCTTATCTTGAGAACAGAACTTAGGTTAGTAAAGAAACTTCTACGGGTTCCTACCATTCTGAAAGATCAAGGAAGGGATCAGAACGGTTCTAAGAGGTCTAAAGAGATCTCATCTTAGGAAAGGGAAGCCTAGAAAATCAAGGAACGCTTCTCTCTGATACCAACTGTAACGCCCCGCTCCCGGATACCGAGCCCTTATCCGGAATAGAACGTTCGGCGCGTATAACATTAAATAAATCCAATATTATACGCCAGCCTCTACGTCGTCGTATCAAAATTAAAGCAACAGAAGCCCAAAAGGCTCGGGTAAAAACTCATAAATGCTACTAGAATAGAATACCAACCGACTATATTGAATTGTATAGATTACAACGACGATTCTCCAAAGGTTACAACGTCGATGTTCGTAAAGTACAAACTTGACTTACAAAAGTCTTAACAGAAGGTACAACAAATTATTAAAGAAATCTACAACACATTCTAGTACAACCTTAATAGAAAAGTAAAAGTAAGCATCATCATAGCACCAACGCCATCAAATCATCATCGAACTCCTCAACGATCTCAAGGTGACTGCTTGCCTTCTCACCCCAAGAGCACACAAAACAACATATGCAATCGAGGTAAGTACAAGTACTTAGCAAGATGAAGAAGGTAATGTATAATTAAGTCTTACAACGAAAGGTTCATTAATTATTATTAAATTATCTTTATGAGACCGACTCAATTCTAGGGTTCACTTCATGTCCATCAACATGTCGTGACTAAACGTTTCTAACTTAGCTTATCTTTGTTACAGCATGTTTGCGAGGGCACTACACTTAGTGAGATATGCACTAAGACAAAAGTTGCAACCCTATAGAGATAAATCTCTAGCGGACCCGAGACAATCATTTCACTTTGACTGGCTAGCTCTGAAGTGCTATCCGGTGAATGGCTATCTCGTTCGTGAGTTTGTCCGGCGGGATGATCACTACTTTAACTGGCTTTGTCTAGAATCCGGCAATGATCAACACCACTTTATCTGGCCAAACCTCACATTGCCGATGTTGTACTGTGCCTGTCCAAGCTCTCATGATGTTTAATCTTTTTACTAGTCACATATGTAGTTTATTAAATTGTTAACTAGCCACCTAAGTGTTTTCAAGTAGGCTCCCTCACAACTCAACTCTCTTCCCTGGACCTCTAGACACGGACAAGACCTAGCAATTACACAGACATTGATGAATGCTAATTCATCAAAGCACAAGCCAATCATACTCTTCCGACGGTCCCGAACTTCAACTCTCTTGAAGAGTACATTCGGTGCCGGAACTAAACGCATCAGAAGCTTAATCAGGGCTTGTTCAAGTTCACTTAACGTTATTAGATCCATTAGAACGTTCCTAAACCAAGTATAGTATTAAAACACATATTTTCATGAGAAACTGGGTCAAGAGTGCGCTTGCCCTGGTCAAGCGTGCGCTTGGGTAACTAATAGCATTCTATTTTTCATTCAAAGAAGCACAGTGTACGCTTGCCTTGAGCGGCGTATTTTGCCTTGAGCAAGTGTACGCTTGCCTTGAGCAAGCGTCAGCGCTTGTGCTCTCGATAAACATTCTGCTTTTCATTCACCCGGTAGCAGAGTATGCTTGCCCTGGTCAAGCATACTCTTGTGCATCGAAAAAACCTAAAACTTGCAATTTCTCGCACTTTACGATTTCTAACCCAAACCAAACATGTTCTTCAACCATATACTCATCAAAATAGCGTAAAAAGTACAACTTTTACACAACTAAACATCACATGTTCATCTAACAACAAGTAGACATGATATCTAGCATTTATAACACCACAAACACTCAACCTTAAACATCATAAACTTAATTAAACATTAGGAAGAGCATCTCACTGTTAAAAACGATTCCTTGCCACCTTCAAAGCACATCACCCCAAAACAACATTCTACTGAATTGAACAACTTAAAACGACAAGAAAGGTTCAGAAACTAAAGATTCTAA
Organism: Gentiana macrophylla; assembly: GCA_026214975.1. Taxonomy (NCBI): domain Eukaryota; kingdom Viridiplantae; phylum Streptophyta; class Magnoliopsida; order Gentianales; family Gentianaceae; genus Gentiana; species Gentiana macrophylla. Next base: position 28,450 of record JAOBSW010000188.1, on the reverse strand, counting down.
ACTAGGGCTTTTCTATTACCTTTCCAAAGCTTCAACTTTCTTGTACCAAAACGATCACCTTCATCCACCGATTCCGAATCCATCCTCCGTTCTGAAAACCGTCAAGGATCGAGAAGAAATTTGGAGAAGTCTCTTCCCTTTACCCTTTGCTTTCAACGTTGAAGGAAAACGTTCTAAATTCTGATTTCTGTTTTTGTAACTCCCTTTGTTAATGGGATAGTTAAATCCAAAAATAAAACCTCCCATTAACTCCTAATAACTTTATTAATCCCAAATAAAATTCCCAACAAAATTAAATCCCTTATATATATATATAATACTTCAAAACTTTTAATTAAAATAAAGCAAAAATATGAATTTTTGTTAAAAGACTCTTTTGCCCTTTCTGAAAAGTCGGGATGTTACACATATTTTTCCCTCCTCGTCCCCCTCCCCCGACTATTTATTTTTTTGGAACCAGGCAGGAAGAACTCATGTCAAGCAACCATGGCATAAAAAAATGGCATTTAAACATAAAAGGAAAAAAAAAAAAAAAAAAGAGTTTGTGGGTATTCCTTCAAAATGGAGAGGAATAGAACAAGAAAGAAAGCAAAACCTGATAATGGGGTTAGGGGAGTGTGTGCTTGATGAGGATCCCGTAACAGGGGTAGGAGAAGTCATATATGACTTAAGACTACATAAGGCGCAAGAGAGAAAAGCATTCTTTTTCTTTTTATCTTTTTTCTTCTTGAAGCAGAAAGCAAAAGCATTCAACGTACTTCAGCAAATAGCAACGAAATAAAAGATATATTTTTTCCTTTTTCTTTTGAAATTGAAAAGGCATAATTATACACAAAATACTTAAGGAAAAACAATAGGTAACCTAAAAATTGATTTCTACTACTGCTAGCTCGAAACCAGACAAAGAAACAAACAATAAAATAATTATAAAAAATTACTAGCTATGAATCCTAAGTATTTTGTGAACCTCAGATCCGGTCAAGTTTGATTTTAATTCCGACCTCCTTGTGGATTCTTTCTTGCGCTAAAGAGAAAAGTCGCAGCTTTGTTTCAGGTTTCTCCCCAAATAAAATGTATATGGTTTCTCCCCAAATATTACTCAAACTCTCGTAGAATCTCTGAACTAAAATCTCACAGCATCTCCCCCTTGTTTCAGGTTTCTAAGAACAAAAGCTAGCTGGTAAGCAGGGGCGGCTGCAGGAATTTCAACATGGGATCAAAAATTTGTTAATTTTTTCTCGTATCACACATATATTTGTATATTTAATACTATACATATAATTATAGAGTAATAGATAAAAATAAGGGGTCAATTACACATAGATACGTGTTTATGAAAAATAGATTTTTGTCAAGAAGGACAAAATTATCAAAAAATTTGGTATAGAAGGAAACTGTAATTTAATAAGGACAAAAGTAACAATTGTGAAGTAACAAATATGAAGTAACAAATGCAGAATAGAGTAAATATGAAGTAACAATTGTGAAACAGAAAGTAACATTAACACGTGAAGTAACAATTTTAAAGTAACAATTGTGATTTTTATTCTTTATAATCATGAAAATGTTACTTTTGTCCTTCCAGACCCATTTATTAATTTTTTTGTCCTTGTGGCTTATTCCCCCTATAAAAAAAAATTTCTACTGTTATTAAAAAAAAAAAAATTAGGGGGTCGGCCGCACCCCAAAGCTATAGGGTAAAGCCGCCCCTGCTGGTAAGAAAGTAGGAATGCAGGGAAAGAAATTAAAAGGTTTCAGGTTAATGGAGCCGTTCTCCCAGGGAAGTTATTGTGTGGTGAGTGAAGTTGAGGTGAAATGGCGGGTGAAACGATCAGAACCACATAGTTTAAATACAGAATAAAAGTGTGTGGTGTGTGGTGTGCCACACGGTGTCCCAAACCAACATGAAAATGACGCAGCAAAATTCTAGTGCGGTGGGTGTGAGAGTCGTGTTTACTATTTACTAGTAAAATGCACTTGCATTCGCACGTGGTATATATTTGATGTATATATTTATTGTTGTATATTGAGTGTTAGTTATAGTGTAAAAATATATTAGAATTAAATCATATTATTGTTAATCTTTCTACGGTTATCTTATTTTTCGATTTTTTTATTCTGATATTCTTTTTAATCGTAAGTGTTGCTTACTTCATCTTTGTGTTTAATCAGGACCTTAGTTGTTGACATTGAAGTTCCTCTAGATAGACATATAGTTGTCCGTGTGAGAACGCCGATTGAGGCAAATATACTCCTACGGTGGTATTATTTGACCTTGTGCTTTATTAATTGTCATTTCAAAACATTGACGAATAGAAAATTGTTTTCATGTAAAATTAAATAGGTATCCTTCATTTTTTTTGCTGGACAAAGTGGAATACGTGGGATTTAAAATTGCTTTCCGCAATGTTGCCCAACAGTGATTTCTGCGTTAATGACATTTTTGTTGTGGTTCTTTACACACCATCATTGTACCATTACATAATCCTTCTGTTGGGTCTAAGTTTCTCAACAACATTATAGGTGAATTATTTTTCAAAACTACTTTTTCCCCTTCCGGAAAGAACGAAATGCATAGGGGACTATCCTTTTGTTGCGGATGGCGGCTATGTTTTCGTGGTGGAAATGAACGCTATTTTGTGAGGTGGCAAACCTTTTGGTGTTAAAGAATTGAGGAATTCTTCTTGATAATAGTCGTTAGTGTCATGGGTAGCCTTGTCAAAGCTAGTGAAACAATACTCCTCTCCAAAAGATTAACATCAATATTTCATTTAGTTTATTTGTCTCCGCTAGTATTAGCTTATTTGTAATGTAATCTGCTAACCGTGTCTTCTCTTCTAAAGGAGGGAATATACAATTTCTGAAATGATTTTCTGAATCCTCATCATTATTTTCATCACATTCAATGATCATTTTTTAGGTAATTGTATCTTCCTTTCAGAACTTGTTTGTTTTTCTCCACAGCTCACCCTTAGTAAGAACTCGTTGAATTGTATATCTCATTTTGCTCTGATATTTTATTTAGTGATAGTTTCTCTATTATTGGCCACAAGTATGACTTCACCAAACTTGCCTCTATTGTCTGGAGAACTGTGCCTTTTGGTACAACATGAAGTACTTGCCTAATTTCACCACCAAATTCAACAACTTTTCCTCCAAATACGGCGGAATTTTTCATGATGTATTTTATGCATTTGTCAAGTGTCTCAATTGCCTATTTTTTTTGGTCATTAGTGCTTCATCCCATACGATTAGACTTGCTCTCCTTAGTAATGCCGCATTTCCTCTTTGCAATGGTATATTGCGCATGCTTGTTTCATTTGCATTAATGAAAATTTTAAAGAGTGAGTGAGCTGTTCGCCCACCATTCATAATTCTTGCTGCAACTCCTGATTTACTTGTTGCTATAGTTGTCTTATGTTCTTTTCTTAGATTTGCTCATGATGCTCTGTATAATATATTTTTCCTTTGCCACAAGGCCCATCAATGAAAAACACGACACTTTCTCAATTATTTACTTTGTCAAGTATTTTTGGGAAATTATCTTTTTGTTCACAATTAAGAGTTAGTTTCGCATTGTAATCTTCTAGGGAAATTTTTACAGATAACTCATCACAGATTTCTCTAGGTAGATTTTCTGTAATGATGCCGTCATCTTCGTGAACACTTGGCTAGTCATACTTTTTGTCTTCATATAAACTTCATAATTGGTCAAATGTTTACCCATGTTTTCTGAAATTTTCTTATGCACCGTAAAGTTTTGTCCATAATTAAAGTTCTTGACTTTATAGATTCTCGCATGAAATTTTATGACATTGGTTCCCAAATCCCAATATGTATCCTATAGTTGGCAAACGTTTGTTCATGGTAAGCTGAAAGTGTTGCAAATAGTCTTCTTAATGCACGAGGCATCTGAAAGGCGATGGCTTCATTCAACCATTTTGAAATGCTCATATCAAATTCTAGCAACTCTCTTTCTCTCTGCGGCTTCTTTAAAAGCTCATTGTATTTATGGTTATTTATTGTTAGTAAATCTGCAAATGATGTTGGTCCTCTAACACGATTAAGCAGCAACATAAGATAATACCTTTCTTCTTCCGTTGGATTTGCACCATATATACAGCCAATCACATGTCTTTGTATCCTCTCATTCCAATATTTTTGTGTGCTATTCCATACAAAAAATTATGGAATTTCATTATACAGACAATATTTGGCTTTTCATTTGAGCGACTAAGGGTGAAAAATTATGTGAGAATTGTTTTTTAGGAAAATTCATTTCGAATGAGATCTTCCAGATTTTGATTCTCCCAATATGAAACACATTTTTTTTTCAAGAAGATGAAGTTGGAGACACATAACCGCCGGTTGTCATTCAAAGGAAACTCAAATATTCTCCACAATGCATGTTGGGCAGATAGCCATCTTGCATTTTGAAATTAATTTATTTCATCAATTATTTGATCATCTTTTTTAGGAGAAATGCATAATGCAATGTGATCATGACACCTTTATAAATGTACTTGTATAAGTATTTTACTGCTTGAATTTTAGAATAAAATTCGGCGTTTATAAATTATATCTGTGAGAAAATAAGCAACCCAACACATAATGACATTAAACAATTTGACTTTAAAAACATAGTAAAGAATTTTGAATCACCTATTCATATCCACTCATATATGTATATACTGCGGTCATTTGAGTATACCCGGCATCTGATCAAGTTGTCAAATATGTTTGGGCAATTGCATAACATATTTTGTGTAATCGCAACTATACTTAAATTGCTTTGATTTGAATCAAGTCATCAAAACAGTTTTTCACGACTCAGATTTGCCTTTGTGCATGAGCCTTTGACCAAGGCGGGCGGGCACTGGCCACTTCACAAACATTCCTACGGATATTTTCTTTCTAAGTTCTTCTTCATTGGAGAAGCCCTCGTCCACAAGCTAGTAAAATACACGTGCAAGCAATGTCCATTTTCATAGTTTAAACAAATATAAAATTTAATTTAAATTTATGAAAGTGCTCTTTTTAACTTCTTAGTTATTTGAAGGTTATAGCTTCAAAAATTAAATTACCAAAAATAATTGGACTTTATATTGGTTGAGTTAAATAATCATCTTTAATCCTTAAAAAAAAATGTTATATGACCAAACTATCGTAAAATTTGTGTTATGAAAAGGAATAAACTTGTAATTTTAATTGGATAGAAGATATGTATTGTAAGGAACCATCCACCGATTGTCTAACAGTACATTGCGTACACGGATTTGTAATCCTATTTTTCTTCTCATGTACATAAGATATCCATCATTCCCTTGTATTATACATTTGGAAAACTCACGAGGATAATTGTCAGAATTATAACATCATAATGCATTGTTTATTGATATTGATTGATAGAATAGCTATTACAAGATGTTTATATAGAGAGCCACAAGGGCTATAAACGGAAATACAAAAATAAATATAAAACCCTAATATAAAACCCTAATATAAAATGACGGCACAGTCCATCCTGCTGCGCAACCATCCGTACGGATAGAACATGTATCCGTACGGATAAGTTACTGATAAGCTACTGTTCACCATCTGAGACCTGTCCGTACGGACAGCCTGTTGTGTCCGTACGGATGGGGCTATATTGTCTAATACGCCCCTCAGGACGGGCCGCTGCGAAGATTAAGCTTGGAAATAAAGCGGCGACTACACGAGCAAATCTAATTATATCTCCAATAGAGGCCCTCGAAGCACATGGGAGCGCGCGCAGACATGAAGCTTGAAACTGTTAGCGCGTTGATAGGTCATCGAAGGAGGATATACCCGAAAGAGAACCGATGATCAACTTTGTAGGAGCAGGAGGAGGGAGGATATACCCTTGCGAAAAAATACTTTTTTTTGATATACCCATGCGAAAAGAAAATATTTTGGGATATACCTTGCGAGAAAATAAAATATTTTGGGGTATACCCATGCAGAAAAGAAAATATTTTGGGATATACCCATGCAGAAAAGAAAATATTTTGGGATATACCCATGCAGAAAATAAAATCAACTTTGTTGGAGAGGAGTCGTCATCGCAAATGGCGGAAAAGAGAAGATCCGGCGGCGGCAACCTAGCAGCGGCGGCTGCTAGGGTTTGTCAGAGGTTGAAGAGGGAGTCGTCATCGCAGCGGCGGCAAAGAGAAGATCCGGCGGCGGCAACCTAGCAGCGGCGGCTGCTAGGGTTTGTCAGAAGTGGAAGAGAGAGTCGTCATCGCATCGAGCCTGAGGGTGGCTGCGGAGGCAAGCCTGAGGGTGGAAGAAATTAAAAGGAAAAGAGCGGGATGTATATAAGAAGAATTTGGGGCGTTGGTTTGGTTTTTTTTTTTTTTTTTTTTTTTTTTGTTGTGTTTTTTGTTTTTTTGATAAGATCGAACAAGCAAGATCAATTAAATGGAAAAGAGCAGAGGAATTTGCAGAGGAAGGAGAAATTCATGCGAAGAAGAGAAAAAGATTTAGGGTTTAGGATTGGAGCTCTGATACCATGTCAGAATTATAACATCATAATGCATTGTTTATTGATATTGATTGATAGAATAGCTATTACAAGATGTTTATATAGAGAGCCACAAGGGCTATAAACGGAAATACAAAAATAAATATAAAACCCTAATATAAAATGACGGCACAGTCCATCCTGCTGCGCAACCATCCGTACGGATAGAACATGTATCCGTCACGGATAAGTTCTTGATAAGCTCATTCACCATCTCGAGACACATCCGTCTGCACGGACGACTTTGTTGTGTCCGTACGGATGGGGCTATATTGTCTAATAATAATGGAACTCTCACTCCACATTCCCCATGCATGAATTATTTTTATTTATTAATCCACATGGGCCATGCACAGTGGCGGCTTTACATAGGTGAATACGGGTGCGGCCGTCCCCCTAAAATAAAAATATTATGTGGCAATAGTAGCGATTTTTTTTTAAACACACATATATATGTGAAATTAACCCTATTAGTTTTATGTATAGACCCCATATTTTTATCTATTTTCTCATAATTACATGTATACAATTGAGTATCCAAATATATGTGTGATACAGAAAAAAAATTGACAAATTTACGACCCCACTGTCGTAAAAATCTGCGGCCGCTCCTGGCCATGCATGATATGTTTCAGGACTAACTCATACCATTCATGATACTTTTCATTGCTTGGAATTTCAGCACATACAAACTTGTCAAATTGATCGGTGTTGTGATTTTAGAGTTGGACTTTAATATAATCAATGTGTGCACCGAGGTAATCATATTTTTGAAACTCAATGATTTCTGCATGAGTATTACTTCTCTAAAGATTTACTTCTCATCAGCTTGATATCTTATATCTTGTAGCTTTGCATGAAATACTCTGTGTGTTTGACCTTCACATAGGTTTTCATCAATTTCTTTCCATTCTGGATTGCATGTCATGGTAACAAAAATATATGGTTTCCCGAACTTTTGTACTAAAGCCATGTCATCTAGATATATACGTCACATGTCTCTTAGGCCTCCAATAAATGATACAAGCAATACTACTCTTTTCCCTCTCTGTGCATCCTCTCCTTTCTCCAAATTTTTAACACAATCAACTATCCCTTGATAAAGCTCATCCCTCACTTTATCTTGGTGAGTACCAAACCCTATTGTGCATCCTCTCCTTTCTCCAGCTTTAACACTATCAACTATCCCTTGATAAAGCTTAGCCCACACCTTATCTTGGTGACTACGGAAAAAGTCAAGTCGTGTTGTTTCCAACTTTATATACATGTCCGCTGCAAATTGATGAAATAACCGACCAGCGAATAACATTGATGATTGTCTTGGATGTCTTATTTGCAATTATTATCGGTCCAAGGTGATTTGTTTGCAATTACGTGTAGAATTTGTGTTTGTATGGTGTGACTTTTAAAGGGGAGTTTGTTATGATCCATATGTTTCCTTAGATGTGATTAGAATATGTTTGACGTGTTAGTGAGGATTGGGATTTCAAAGTTGAATACCTATTGCTATTGGCTTTAAAGTGTTGTAGCATGAGGGAAAAAAAGGGCATGTTGAAGCATTTATCCTTTGTATAGACTTTTTTTAAGGATACGAAAGAAACACACGCGACATACATACTTTTTGTCCCCATTGGGACTCCAACCCGAAACCTCTCGGGTTAATAATCGCAGCACTTACCGATGGGCCGATGCCATGCATGTTGGCCTTTGTAAGGACTTTAATCGTTTAATTATTGCATATGTAGATAATTGTTTTAATGGTTATCCTGTTGCTATTCGGTTTAGTGTGTTGTAGAAAGTTTTTCAATATGGGAGAAAAGGCTTCTTGTAGCATTTTTCCTTTGTAAACACTTTAATTGATTAATTATTATAGTTAATTGTTTTAAGTTTGACGTGGAACTAAAAAAAATGTACATATATATAATTGATTTAATGGTTTTTATGTAATATTCGATTTTCGGGGAAAGGCGAGACGTGTCATTTTAAGCGAAATATTGGGTTCGGTTTTATTCGGAGTTTAAGTATTTTATTAAATTATATGTATGTATGTCGAAATATATGTATATATATATTAAGGAAATTCTGAATTTTTGGTAATTAAGGGTAATTAAGGAAAAATGGATAATTGGAAAATATATTTAAGAAAAATATATTCGATTTGTTCCTCAACCTAATTACAAATTCGAATTGGCTTTTACGTAAAGAAGAACCCTTTGAAGCATTAGAAAGAGGTTAGAGACTTTCTTCAATTACTCGATTAAACTTCTCAATCGTTTTCAGTTTTGAGAGAAGCATCGGAATCGTCATGAGAAGAGCATCGTTTCAACCCAAGAAAGTTGAAGCTTTGGCTAAGGTATGATTTTCGCCCTAAGGGCTGTTCTTGATCAGTCATGGTCTTCTTTTGTTCCTTTAATCGTAGTTTGATTGTGGTAGAAGCCGTTGATCGATTCTAAATTGTTTTGGGATTGATCACATAGGTTTTCTGGGAGAGGAAGGATCGTTTGCTACTGTTTTTCTGAGAGTTGGGCTGGTTTTTAGCTTGCTTAAAGGGTAAGAATCTCTTCCTACGATTTGATTATGGTTTAGAGTGATTAGGTTGTGTTTTGGAGCGTTTTTGTATCAATGTTTATGCCTAAAAGATGTTTAGGATTAAGGATTGTTTTGGATCATAAAGGGTATGTTTTTCTGGTGTTTTTATGAGGAAAATAGTTTAGAAACGTTTGGATTCGAGTAGAAATCGATAGAGTTCGAAAATTACACAGGAGCAGTTTTTGGCCATTTTGGCGCCACCAAACCTTTTAGCGCGACCAACTCAGAATGAGAGAGTTCAGAGAACTCTCTGAACCATTTTGGCGCATGCCGAAAGCTTTGGCACGCCCGAACTCAAACAGAGAGTTTAGAGCACTCCTGGTGCATTTTAAGCGCCGCGCCAAAGGTGTTGGCGCCCCCCCAACACTGTTTGAATGATTATTTCTTATATTATAAGCTACGAGGTGAGTTCTAAATGGCGTGTCTTGATCTAATAACATTAATTAAACATGAACAAGCCCCGATTGAGTTTCTAATGCGTTTGGTTCCGGCACCGGACGTACTCTTGTTCGGGACCGTCGGAAGGGCATGAAAGGGCTTGTGCTTTGATGAGCTAGAGTTCATCAATGTCTGTGTATTTGATAGGTTGTAGTGTCTATCTGTCTAAGAGAGATAGTAGGGTTGGCAAGGTGAGTTTTACTTTGAAAACACCCAGGTGGCTAGTTAATGCACCATAATAATTACATATGTGTAGTAAAAGCTAAAACGTCACTTATTCTTGGTTAGACACTGATTCATATCGGCGATGTGATACGTTCATAGAAGGTGGACAATGCTACCGCTCAAAAGGCTGAATGGTAGTGGAGGAAATCCATCAGCGTATATGCATACCGGGAGATCCCGGACTACCGTGCTAATCACCGTAGTTGGCAAGTATATCTCGTGGTGGAATTTTCACCTTGCATTGTGTCCTTGAGTAATGATGTAACCAAGATAAGCTAAGTTAGAAGCGTATAGTCATGACATGTCGATGGGCATGAAATGAACCCTAGATTGAGCCGGTCTCACAAAGATAATCTTTTATTAAAACTTGATAATAAACCTTAATTATATTGTAGCTTCTATTTCTTACTTTGTACAATGTACTTACCTCAAATGCATGTCTATTTATGTGTTTGGGGAGAGAAGACTAACAGTAATTTCAGAGTTCGAGGAGGACTTCGATGACGACGTTTAAGGGCGCTTGAAGTTGAAGAGCTTATTTATCTATGTTTTTTTTATAGACTTGGAGGTTGTTTGGAACTTGTAGTTTACATTTAGTTCTTTTGGAATTCGTACACATTTGGATTCGTTGGTTTTTTCCCAATGTAATAATGTTACATTTCTATCTTTAGATGTGAATTTCTATTCTTGTATATTTGGAAAATTTTTACCCGAGTCTTTTGCTTCCGTTTGTTTTAATTTGATACGACGTAGTAGAGGCTTACGTATAAAGTGAAACTTATTTTATTTTATACATGCCGAACGTTCCTTTTCCGGATAAGGACTCGGTGTCCGGGAACGGGGCGTTACAGTTGGTATCAGAGAGAAGCGTCCTTTAGGCTTCCTTCCTTAAGATAAGATCTCTTTAGACCACTTAGAACTGCTTACGATTCTTCCCGATCTTCGTAATGTTAGGTGACCTCGAGAGATACTCGTGTTGATAAGTTTGGAATCAGAAGTTCTAGGGCCCAGAAAGAAGCGAGTGGTTTGGTTCAAGATGGGGGTCTAGTGGTCGTGGTTCATCTAGAAAATGTTGATGATCGTGTTGGAGTTTACCGTTGAGAAAGAAGAAAAAAAGGACCCTATAGTTTTGAATTCTACGAATCATGGTGTAATTCTTGGTATAGGTCGGCTATCCAAGAATTTTGTTTACATGGATTGTAAACATAAGGAAATACCTTCCGGTGAGGAATGCACCGAGTAGAAGTTGAATAGTGCGCGTTCAGCTTATTCAAGAATGGTTTGTCCCGTGAGATTCAAGCGGGAAGGTTGGGAAGTACACCAAGGAACATGGGTGAATCTTGAACAAGGTCTTGGAAGTGAGACCTTCAAGGACAAGCTTTCAATCATTAATGGTGCTAAGAGGAACTCAAAATCAAGAAAGCGGGAAGCGGACCAAGTCGCCCAGTTCGAGTTTTCACCGTGGATGCAGAGTATGCAGGATGATAAGGTTATCTCAGGTACGATAATATTACACAACTTAGCAGTTACAGCTTTGTTCGATACGGGAGCGTCTAACACTTTTGTGTCGTCTAAGATAGCTAAGAAGCTCAATTTACCAATGGAGACCTTAAGAAACACATTGGAAATAACAACACCCTTAGGGAAAGTGACTAAGTGATGTAAGTCAACCTGATGATATAATTTCCGATGATTTACCCCATTTTCTGATGCAATTAGCGATATTTTGACATCAACTTCAGCAATTTGAATGATGATGGGCACCATATTTTGTGTACATAGATTTTCAGAAAAACCATGCTTTTAGTTGTATTATATTAGTTATTAACTGATTTTGTTATCAGATTTACACGTGGTATCTTTGTGTCTATTTTGCAGCACAGATATCACGGTTGGGAGTGTGGATTCTGATCTTAGGGTGGCTTTTGATTCTTTTGTGATGATTTTGTGCCGTGGCAAGGATTCCAGCCCATGAAGATTATTTGATACACATTAGAGGGTTCAATCCAAGCCAGCCGGGAGAATAAAATTTTGATTTTGTGATTTTGTATATTGATGACCTGCGCCATGTCACATGACCTGAGTCACGGAGTGGTTGAGCAATTAATGTAGATGTCATTCAGTCAGTCACCACAACTGGACGTGACGCGCGCCAAGAATCTTTGACCTGCGCCACTAGTGCAATTTTGGGCATGACGTGCGCCAAGATAGGGTGACGCGAGTCAAGAGTGCAGAGTCAGCAAAAAGTTTAATCTCTTTTATTCTTCCATTCACATTATTATCAAAAACACACTTTATCTTCTCCAACTCTTCCATCTTGCAGGCACCATTCACCCCAAGGCTCTTATAGCCGAATTTTAGTAGAAATTAGCACTTGAATTTGATTGTAAAGGCTAAGGATTCTAGTTTGGCTTTGATTTCTTGTTGAAGTTTAATACACTAGTGTTGACTCCATTAAAGCTTTTGAGGTTGGATGATGAACACCAACTCGAATTTCACCATTTGCAGTGGTAATCTTTAATCATTATTATCATTCAGTTGTTCTTATGTTTATGAATTTTAATCTTGAGATGATTATGTTTGTAGACATGAGTGGCTAGGTTTTTCTAGCCAAGATTATGTTGTAGTATTAGTTTATCCTCTTGTGATTGATTGGGAATGATTGTTTGTGTTGTTAGTTTTGATTGTTGTGAAGCTTTTCCTACTTGTATTGTATTGATTGCTTGCATTAGAGTAATTGCCTAGTGTTAGCATTTACACGTTTAACGGATACCGGACGGAGGATGTTAGACATGGGAAGAGGGTAGGAGAACCGGAAGGTAAAATCGACCTCTCGCAGGCATTCGATTTCTTATCCGGGGATAGTTGGCTTTGCCATTGCATTCACGGGCGTAGCATACCGAATCATTAGGTTTAGGGCACCTAAACCAAGGAGGAGGTAGAGAGCAATTTCATTCACTCGTATGAGGGGGAATTGCTTGTTTACGAGTGCACCGCTTCACACTTTCAAACACGAATGGTAGGAAGGTAGGAAGTCATTCCCATGACGTTGCAAGAGGATAGCTAGGCTACGCATTATCTTGGTTAGCTTCTTTTATAATTTACCATCTTTGTTATTTCAGCACTTTATTTATGCAATTGATTAATCTTTCACTAAATTGCAACCTAGATCGAAGTAATATCGACTTTTGGTGTGTAACCTCATAAGTGTGTGTTCCCGAGAGAGGCGACCTTGACTCACCAAACTAGACTACGATCGACGCGTACACCGCCGGTTAGATTGGACACCTCGTTTTGGCCACATCAAGCTTTCTAGCGCCCGTTGCCGGGATATTTCATTTTTGAGTAAAAGTTACTACTTGTATCAGTCTTAAAATTTTGAGCATAGGTCAAGTCTCTTCCTAATCACATTTACATTTACTTATATGGTACTTACCATTTGGTAAGTTACCAAGTCGCGTTTGATCGTTTTCTTGTTGTTTCACTTTTGTAGTTGATGACTCGGTCCCGAACCGGTAAAGCTCCTTTACTCCATATCGTTCGGACATTAACACGTCATTTAAAGACAATTGAGGGTGAACATAGAATCTTTCGGTCGGTGGAGAGTCACTTGGTGAAGAATCGTCCCGAGAATCATCGACTCGAGAAGAGATGGCGGAAAATCGTGATAATGTACAAATTGATCCTCTTTTGGAAGATCCAAATCCCCAACCAAATCCCAATAACCAAGGCCAAAATAACCGAAACAACCGAAACCGGCAAAACCAAAACCACAATCATAACCAAGGCCAAAATGACAAACTTTTGAGACCTCTTTGTGATCAACCTTTGAGAAGGAATGCACCTAATGATCCTATTAGACTACCCAATGAAGGGGCAAATAATTTTGAAGTGAAAGGGCATCTTTTTGGGTTGATTGATAACAAATGCCAATTTGCCGGAGAAGATTTTGAAGATCCACATTATCATCTCTACTCTTTTGAACATCTTTGTAACACATCCAAGAGTCATGGAATTCAAAAGGAGTTGACAAGATTGTCTGTGTTCATATACTCTTTGACCGGGAAAGCTAAGGAATGGTTTGTATCTTTACCCCATCATTCATTAACCACTTGGGAGGAAGTACAAAACGAGTTCTTAAAGCAATATTTTACACCCGGAAGGAATTTGAAGTTGAAGGTTGCAATAGCTAATTTTGCACAAGGCCCCGATGAAACTTTAGGTCGTGCATGGGAAAGATTCAAGAAATTGTTGAAGGCTTGCCCCGATCATGGTATCCATTTGATACGCAAATACAACTTTTCTGTAGGCAGTTGAGGACAGAGTCACTTGCTAATATTGACCACGCATGTGGAGGATGTTTGATGTCCTGCAATGCTCAAGAAGTTTATGATGCTATCGAGAGAATTTTGAAGAACCATCGGATGTGGGAAGCTGGAGCTAGCACAAGGAAGGTCAGTTTTACAGAAGGACCAAAGGACAATTCCGAGCTTATGGAAAAAATTGATAAGTTATCAAAGAAGTTTGACAATTTGCAGTCAACCAAGAGAATGGAAGGAAACTTTTTGATTGAGAGCAAGAGAGACAATGTTTATGGCAATGAGGATGAAATATCTATCGAGACGGAAGAGCCCGGTGATTTACAAGCGGAGGAAGTAAGCTTCATACAACAACACTGGAATTTGAACAATGCATACTCTAACTCTTTCAATGCTATTAAGAGAGATCATCCGAATTATCGTTGGAATGAGAGCTCATACAAGCAAGGACAACCCCTCTTTGCTCCACAACCACGAAACCCCTATAACACCAACACCTCAACTCAATCACCAACTGTTTAGGGTGATTTTATACGATTTCTAATGTTATATTTTATAACAATTTCCTCCATATTCGTATAATTTGCATAGAAATCAAGGGTTTAATCGAATTATTGAGCAAATGAGTTTTAAAAGTGGTTAAGTGCAAATTTGTGTTAATTATGTGGTTTCATTGATAAAAATCTTTGAATATGAGATGTTACATTTTGCACGATGTTATCATGAATGTAGGTACGCTTGCATGTTAAATGAGGAGCTTAAACGAAGATCAGATGAAGATTAAGAAGAAAGCTCGATTCAAATAAAGAAAGCTCGATTCGATTCGGCCCAAACTTGGTGATCAAGTATTTCAAAATATGCCACGTAACATTATATTTTGAGGCCTAAAAGATGGATTTTGAGGAAAAGAAAGAAGATGCCACGAGTTTACGAGATCAACGGATCAATATTTTCCAACGTGCTTCTACCGTAACCTGTTTTTCGATGGAAATTTTACCCGACTTAGAGGCATTTTCAGGGAAGAGTTATTGACGAAAGTTGTAGATACTAAAATGAGCTTTCCAACGCATTTTGAATCACGCCAATCGGAGGTCTACAACTCAAGTTATGATTTTTTACCGAACTGCTGGAATTACGGACGAACCGGAGATATTTTGGCCAAGTTTGATGCATGTTACTCCATGTGCTCCTTAATGATGATGATGATGAGTCATAACAAACTCCACATGCTATTTTAGTGACTCCTCACCTTCACATGCAAAGTCATTATCACCTCCCACATGCTTATAACAAACTTGAGAATATTCCTTAGCATATTCTCCCAAAATATCTCCTCAACTACAACCTCTCCTTATACACCTCCCTCAACTCTCCCTATAAGAACTCCCTCATTTCCATCCATAAAGGCGCCTCCTGGTCACTTTTGGCCAAGCTTTTACTTTTCCGTCTTTTATGTGTAAATACTCTGTAGGCGTTATGCGAGAATAAATTAGAATAGTAATCTCTTGTTGTAATGCTTGAGCTACGACCGATTAAAAATCATAATCGAGGATGATTGGCTAAGGTCTCTAAGCTAGAACCATCGTTGTGAAGCCACCATCACCGGAATAAATAAGGATTTCGCTTTAATTCATTTTCGTAAGTTATCTTGTTCTTCCTTCATGTTTTACTTTGTTTAAGTGCAATGTGTATGAACAATATGTGTGTTGCATGATATTCGAATTTAGATCACGGAAGTTGATGAATTAAGTAGATTACCGTGAAGGAGAATGATAATATTCTTCCAACATACGTAAGTTGAGGGTGAATGTTGTCGATTAGGATTTATATCCATATCTTTGATCCGTAAATGCTTTAGTTGTACCGAGAGTGGTGAACTAATTAAAAGGCGATGAACCGAAAGGAAAATGCCTCTTTAGCGAGATAATAATCCAAGAACTTACGAATGAATATGTGTCTTTCTTGTTATTTTCGGTGGGGTGGTGGATCATCGGTGCGTTTCTAGTTGTTTTAAATTATAAATTTTTATTATCGTAGTTTTATTTATTTTCACGTTTGCTACCTTAGTTTGTTAATTGAAAATCCGAGATCATAATCATCAACTTTATAAAAGAAATCGAAGGCAAAAACTCTTTTATTACAAGTCCTGCGGATACGATCCGGTTTCACCACTATAGTCGCGAGCCCTCGCGCACTTGGGGTGACATCGGTTTTATTTTATTACTTGTTATCTTTTGCTTTGTATAAAACCGCGAACAAGTTTTTGGCGCCGTTGCCGGGACTTGGCACGGAAAATTTTCGTTTCGTTTTTGTCAACTAAGTTATCTGTTTTAAATCTTAAACAATAAAATAAAAATAAAAAATAAAAAATAAAAATCTTTCGGTAATTACCGAGAGAGAGAAAAAATATTTTCTTTTAGCTCGCTTTACATTACGTATTAGTTTTATAGTATTTTGTTTCTTTTCGTTGTTTAGACTGTTTGAGCCTGTTTTAGTATAGTTTTTTTAATTCTAAAAAAAAAAAAAATTAAAAAAAAATTAAAAAATTCTCGATAAATACCGAGTGGATTCGGTAATTACCGAGAAAGAGAAAAGAAACACGGAACACTTTTCAATCAACGGTTGGGTGATGGATTCTCGTGAATCCCACTGCATGAAGCATAAGGATAAAATCCGAAACCTCGTGATTTAGGTGTTGGTGCCCAAACGTAGTTTATGCAAACTCGAACTCACGGGGGACCACTTTTGTATAATCCGGAAATAGAGCGAACCATCGCTCGACCAAACAGACGTTTGTTTCGGCTCGCTGGACCGACGGACGAGGGAACCACGGAAGGAAACGATCCTGAAGGATACGCTGAGGGAGAAGCTCAAGGAGGAGCCCAGTTGAGGAAATGGCGAGATCAACGGACATTGGCGGACTTTGCCATGCCATCTATTGTGAAAGTTAATCCTGCGGTCGTGATTCCCGAAATCACGGTGATAATTTCAACTCAAAACTTCTTTAATCAATTTGGTAAGAGGTTCCACATTTCATGGATTTTCCATTTGAGGACCCGCACGATCACATTCACTCATTTCTAGAATCGTGCGGGACTATTTTAATCAAAGGGGTCACCGAGGACGCCACGAAAATGAAACTTTTTCCTTCTCACCGGAAGGAGAAGCAAAAGAATGGTATAAATCCTTACCGGTCGAATCCATTACTTCGTGGGAGGAGTTGGAGAAAGAATTCTTGAGCCAGATATTTTCCACTGCAAAGACGGCTCATCTTACGAATCGGATATTCACTTTTGTGCAATCTGAGAAGGAATCTTTTACGATGCGTGGAGACGATTTAAGACTCTCTTGAGAAAGTGCCCCCATGGGTCGGATAAACAAAGATTGGTCAACACTTTCTGATGGTTTGACCGAATTGACTAAGGAATGGTGAATAGTTACTGCTTTGGAGGTGCATTTCTAGAGAAAGACACTGATGAGGGATGGATGTTGTTTGAAGATATTGCAAAGTATAATTATGCCCCTACTTATGCAAAAAGCCCAATCGAAAAAGCTCATCATGCAGGAAGTATGAGGTAGATGAGACCACGTCTCTAAAAGCTCGATTAGCGCACTCTGAAAGCAAGTGACGGCAATGAATGTTCAAAGTCTTGTGTGTGACAATTGCCATGGCCAAGGCCATCGTAGTAATCAATGCCCGACTTGACCCGATCTCACAGGTCAAAGCTTTTCAAAACAATGTCGTTTGCCAAAATTGCGATACCGTTGGGCACGATTCCATCGAGTGTCATCTATTGTTGCATTCGTAAGAAGTGAATACATTCACTTCTCAAAATTATCGACCTTCGGGTCGAAATCAAAACACTCAAGGATTCAATTATAACCGAACCACCCTGGTTTCCGATGGAGTGACCATCCAGGCAGCAAACCCCCATCATTTTCAGGCCCCTAGGCCTAATCAAAGCAATTTTCAATCCAACTATCGACCAACATGGAACACCAATCCACCGCAAAATCAAAATCAATCATTTCAGATCTTAGAACAAAAGTTGAGCGAGCAAATCACGGCCAACACTCAATTGGCAAATGCTTTAAGTACTCTGACCAGTACAGTGAGAAATTTGGAGGTGCAAATGGGACAAATTTCGGGCAACAAGCAAGTCGACCTCAAGGTCACCGCCGAGTTTTCTTGAGAAGAACCCCGAGGGTTAATCAGTCCAAAATGACCAGAATTCTTGCACCGATCTCGCTGCACCATGGAACTATGGTCAAGATGAGCTGAATGCTATAAAACTGAGGAGTGGGAAAGCGGTTGGCAGTCAGGCCAACCAGGGAAACGAGTAGCCCCTCCTGCGAGCAGAGACGCAGAGGGGAAGATCTTTGTTCTCCTCGAGAAAGATGTTGGGACTACTATTGATCCAAGTGAAAGAGAAAATTCAAGAAAAAGGTGAAAGTTGAGAATTCGATGATGAAGAGAATACTCGAGAAGAAGTCGATTCTAAGTTAAGTTCTGGGAAGCATGTGAGGTGGAAGGATAGGGAAGACAAAGCAATCAATGATAAGACGGCAAAGAAGCACTTTACTGAGGAAGACTTTGCTGATCTCCCTTACCCACCTAACAAGAACAAGCTGTCATTAACAGTCGATAAAGAATATAAGAAGGTTATCGACTTGCTCAAGAATACTGAGGCAAACATTCCATTAGTTGATCTTTTGATAGGAATGCCAAAGTATACAAAGTTTATAAAGGACGCAGTGAGTTCGAAAAAGAAGCTCCAAGAGCTCGAGCACATAGTATTGAATGGAGAATGCTCAGCAATCAGCCAGACTAAACTTCCTGTGAAGTGCCCTGACCCTGGTAGATTTACGATTTCGTGTACTATTGGGAACAGGGACTTCCACAATGTTTTGTGTGATTCGGGAGCATCAATCAATCTGATGTCTACGTCAATCTTCCAATCTCTTGGATTGGATCAATCTATTACGCTTAAACCTATTTCTCTTCAACTTGCTGATAGAAGTGTGAAATATGCAAGGGGAATTGTAGAAGATGTATTGGTCAAGGTTAAGAACTTCATATACCCAAATTGATTGGGTAATCATGGATATGACCAATGATGAAAAACCCCTTGATCCTTGGAAGACCTTTTCTTGCAACTCGCCCGTGCCTTACTAGATTCCTACAAAGGCGAAGTAACCCTACATTTGGAGGATGAGAGCATAAAGTTCAATGTGGGTAATGCGGTGAAGCACCCGATCCAGATGACACTTGTTTAGCTATTGAGGACGATTTCACTGTGATGAGTATGATAAACAAGTGTTCATGGGTAGTTGGGATGAGGAAGAATTCAATAAACTATCTCGCAACTTGGACTAATGAGGAGTGGATAAAATTTTTAGAAGTGATTGACAAGGAAAGTTCGATTACCACGAGGTGGTAGGAAAGAAGATGAGGAGAGGCATGGTGATATGCCCAGATTTGCAAAGGAGATGAGGCCCACAATCTGCTGGGAGGCCATGATGCTTGAGCCCTTATAATAAGCTTGAAATCTAGAGCCACCGGGGAGTTGTTTGTGTACTCCCGATGAATGAACTTTATGGAATGTCAAAGAAGATGGTTCGACAAACTTGATAAAAGAAGACTCTATGGTCGGGAGGAGTTGGCATCGAGGACTAAAAGAGGTAATGCGTTCTAGACAATTTAATTTCTGTGGTTCTCGCATTGTTAATTTTTCTTAAGCTATTGATCTTCTTGAGTTCGGATTTTGGTTGATGATTTGTAATTAGTCGAGCAAACGACATTAACCAAAAGCGCTACCGGGAGGCAACCCGTTTAAAAAAAATAAAAAAATAAAAAAAAACTCTACATTTTGCATTATACTTTACTCATACTTTGGATAATAGTTTTCCAATACTTCGAATTGATTTTCATTTTGTTTCACCAAGTCTCAGGATGAATGTTTGAATGTCATTTAAAGGAGCGATTAGGAGGTTATCCGAAAATCCCGAGGAAGTACAAAGAAAAAATTCAAATGCATCATTTCTTAGATTTAGGTTGTTAGAACAATTTGAAATAACCCTTGAGGATCTGGGTATAAAAGACTCATAGTTAATACTTTGTCACATATTTCATATCATGACCTAGTCTGTTTTAAATTTTCAAATAATGTGTGACATGTATTAGTTTAACTACTATGCAACTAAGGGAATAGGAAATTCAAAGCTAACCCGAGTTGAAATTTTATTGTCTAGTCGAGCTCCCGACTATAATTAAGCCCTACTAGGACGGTAACCTAGATATCTTTTCCTTTTTTGTCTGTAGTTTATTTCTGTCTTTATTCCATGATGTTGCCTTGTCTATCATCTTTGTGCCCCTATCCCCCCGAGGTGCGTCTTGTTTTCCCATGATGTGCGGGATATTTGCGATAGCAATTGTGAGCTTTTAGATAAATCAGGTTTACGGTGGATGGTCCACGCCATCGCTTTCATCGAGCATTTCTGAGTCGATTCTAGGCCACTTCCGAATTGCCACTTTCGAACCACAATCGCCTAAGTGTTCTTTTTCTTTTTACATTACGCACAACCCGAGGACATGTTGTGATTTAAGTGTGGGGAGGAATAGTCGGTTATGTGTATCTACCATTTGCTTAAATTATTTTGATTCTATGCTAAATGGGCTAAATTTTCAAATTTTTGTTTATTCCCGAGTAAACAATGAATATCTTTGTTCGTTATTTTTATAGTCATTAATGCTATATTCCGTATGTTCGATAAGTTAGTTGTTTCACCCAATATATTTTTCACGAGCCATAGTGAATGATGAGCTAAATTATAAAGCTATACCCTTTTTTGATTAGTGATTTTTGATTATCTTATAAAGTCATGTGCTTAGTGCTAACGTCTGCGTATCGTGAAAATTATGATAGTTTGTGTTTATAGCCGAGTATGATATATTGTGAATATCCGAACGTTTGAATGTGATAAGTGAAACATAACTAATGTTCTTGCACAATAATTAACAAATAAATCATTGCTTGAGGTGTTATGCTCAGTGAGGTTTGAATTGCTTTTAGCATGTTAACCATCGCCACGCCAAATCTCGAAAAAGTAATCAATTGTGTGTGTCGAAAGTCGGTCGATGATTTGAGTGCGGTAGGGCATTATCTCGAAATGTCCTATACCACTATGATGACCAAAAGCTCACGACTGATCGAAAAAGTCGCTTTATGATTTGAGTAGATAGGGATTATCTCAAAATGTCCTATTCTAGTATGACGGGCAAAAGCTCATTCGATGTGTGTTGAAAAAAAGAAATGAAGTGTGAAAAAAAAGAAAAAAATCGAAAAATTTATTATTATGAATAAGTTAAGGACTTAGTTATCGTATACCTTATCCCCAGTATAATGTGATGAGATATGTTGTAGGGATTATCCTCTGAGTATATCGAAATGGCCTAGATATATTCTATCATTCTTTCGTGGATATGTCACGTTTTGTAGGGTACATCTTATAAGTATCATTATTACTAGTTTGAAGGGGGTATTAGCTAGTTTGCTTTGAATTTTCAAGTTTGGACTTAGTGGAAGTTTTCTATGGCTATGCACACACATCGTGGTGAACCTCGATTTATTGAGTATATGTTGTATTTTTGAGGTGTCTATCCTTTTAGAGCCTTGATTCTTGTTTTGTTTTGCTCGGGACGAGCAAAAGCTAAGTGTGGGGGGAGTTGTTTAGGGTGATTTTATACGATTTCTAATGTTATATTTTATAACAATTTCCTCCATATTCAGTATAATTTGCATAGAAATCAAGGGTTTAATCGAATTATTGAGCAAATGAGTTTTAAAAGTGGTTAAGTGCAAATTTGTGTTAATTATGTGGTTTCATTGATAAAAATCTTTGAATATGAGATGTTACATTTTGCACGATGTTATCATGAATGTAGATGCGCTTGCATGTTAAATGAGGAGCTTAAACGAAGATCGATGAAGATTAAGAAAAAGCTCGATTCAAATAAAGAAAGCTCGATTCGATTCGCCCAAACTTGGTGATCAAGTATTTCAAAATATGCCACGTAACATTATATTTTGAGGCCTAAAAGATGGATTTTGAGGAAAAGAAGAAGATGCCACGAGTTTACGAGATCAACGGATCAATATTTTCCAACGTGCTTCTACCGTAACCTGTTTTTCGATGGAAATTTTACCCGACTTAGAGGCATTTTCAGGGGAAGAGTTATTGACGAAAGTTGTAGATACTAAAATGAGCTTTCCAACGCATTTTGAATCACGTCAATCGGAGGTCTACAACTCAAGTTATGATTTTTTACCGAACTGCTGGAATTACGGACGAACCGGAGATATTTTGGCCAAGTTTGATGCATGTTACTCCATGTGCTCCTTAATGATGATGATGATGAGTCATAACAAACTCCATGCTATTTTAGTGACTCCTCACCTTCACATGCAAAGTCATTATCACCTCCCACATGCTTATAACAAACTTGAGAATATTCCTTAGCATATTCTCCCAAAAATATCTCCTCAACTACAACCTCTCCCTTATACACCTCCCTCAACTCTCCCTATAAGAACTCCTCATTTCCATCCATAAAGGCCCCTCCTGGTCACTTTTGGCCAAGCTTTTACTTTTCCCGTCTTTTATGTAAATACTCTGTAGGCGTTATGCGAGAATAAATTAGAATAGTAGTATCTTGTTGTAATCTGAGAGCTACGACCCGATTAAAATCATAATCGAGGATGATTGGCTAAGGTCTCTAAGCTAGAACCATCGTTGTGAAGCCACCATCACCGGAATAAATAAGGATTTCGCTTTAATTCATTTTCGTAAGTTATCTTGTTCTTCCTTCATGTTTTACTTTGTTTAAGTGCAATGTGTATGAACAATATGTGTGTTGCATGATATTCGAATTTAGATCACGGAAGTTGATGAATTCGTGAGATTACCGTGAAGGAGAATGATAATATTCTTCCAACATACGTAAGTTGAGGGTGAATGTTGTCGATTAGGATTTATATCCATATCTTTGATCCGTAAATGCTTTAGTTGTACCGAGAGTGGTGAACTAATTAAAAGGCGATGAACCGAAAGGAAAATGCCTCTTTAGCGATAATAATCCAAGAACTTACGAATGAATATGTGTCTTTCTTGTTATTTTCGGTGGGGTGGTGGATCATCGGTGCGTTCTAGTTGTTTTAAATTATAAATTTTTATTATCGTAGTTTTATTTATTTTCACGTTTGCTACCTTAGTTTGTTAATTGAAAATCCGAGATCGTAATCATCAACTTTATAAAAGAAATCGAAGGCAAAAACTCTTTTCGCATAAGTCCTGCGGATACGATCCGGTTTCACCACTATAGCTGCGAGCCTTCGCACTTGGGGCTGACATCGGTTTTATTTTATTACTTGTTATCTTTTGCTTTGTATAAAACCGCGAACAAGTTTTTGGCGCCGTTGCCGGGGAAGGACTTAGTCTTAAATTGGGAGAAGTGCCACCTAATGGTGGAAGAAGGAATTGTTCTTGGACACAAGGTGTCCAAGGAAGGTATAGAGGTTGACAAAGCGAAGGTAAAAGCTATTGAAAAAATGACATACCCTAAAAATGTAAGAGAAGTAAGAGGATTCTTGGGTCATGTTGGATTCTATAGGCGGTTCATTAAAGACTTTTCTAAGATAGCCAAGCCTTTGTCAACTCTCTTAAGAGAGATGTGAAATTTGTTTTCACCCAGAGTGTGAAAGAGCTTTTAAAGAATTAAAAGACAAGTTGATTACCTCGCCAATTCTTATAGCACCCATTAGAAAGCTCCTTGAGCTTATGTGTGATGCTTCTAATTATGCGATCGGAGCGGTGCTAGGTCGAGAAGTGGACGGCGAGGTTCCAACCTATCTACTCGCTAGTCACACTTTAAACCCCAGAGAAGTAAATTATGCAACAAGCGAGAAGGAGTTGTTGGCGATGAGTTTTGCCATGGATAAATTTAGAAGCTATTTGCTTGGGTCGGAAGTTACTGATGCAGACGAGACCATTACGCATTGAAGTATCACATTGAGCAAAGGCGATGCCAAGCCTCGTTTGATGAGATGGATCTTGATTTTACAAGAGTTTGATGTTCATATCCGGGACAAGAAGGGTAGCAAGAATGTGGTAGTGATCACATGTCTCGGTGACCGATGATCATCAAATAGAGTCGGATGAGATTGGAATTGATTTTCCAACCGAGCAACTCATGACTATTGATGTGTGCGAGGTTATTCCTGCCCCGTCTTGGAAAAGGTTCTCCTTGGTTTGCACCTTTTGCAAACTTCTTGAGCGGATATATCTGGACCACGACTGACATATCGACAAAAGAAGAAATTCTTTTGGATTTGAACTATTATGTGTGGGGCGACCTATTCTCTTCAAGCGTTGTAAGGATGGATTACTCCGTAGGTGTGTCCCTGAGTTCGAAGCGAGAGGACATTATAGAGCAATGCCATGACGGACTGTGGGAGGTCATTATGGAGTCAAAGGAGAGGCTAACTGCGAAGATTTTTCATCCGGTTTCTCTTGGCCGACAATTTTTAGGATACTGAGAGAGTTTTGTAAAGGTTGTGACCGGTGCCAGCGCACGGTAAACTTTCTCGGCGAATGGACATGCCCCTACACCCCATTCAACAATGTGAGGTTTTCGGACGTATGGGGTATTGACTTCATGGGACCGTTTCCATCCTCGTATGGGAACAAGTACATTCTGGTCTGCGTTGACTACGTGTCAAAATGGGTAGAGGCAATAGCAACACATGGAACGACCACAAGGTGGTCAAGAGCTTCTGAGGAAAAACATTTTTACACACGGTTTGGTTGTCCACGAGCTCTCATCGATTGAGAGGAACTCACTTCGCAATACTCCATTAGAAAAGATTTTAGAACGATATGGGGTGAAACACAAAACTGCTACCCCTATCACCCTCAGGCAGTGGACAAGTTGAAGTAAGTAACCGAGCTTTGAAAAGCATTCTTGAGAAGGCGGTGAACTCTCATAGACGATTTGGAAACCTGGATGATGTACTGCAGGCCTACAGATGACTTTCAAAACTCCTATCGGCACATCTCCGTTTGAGATGGTTTATGGTAAGGCACGCCACCGCCAATCGAGCTTGAGCACGAGAGCATTACAGGCTATTAAATTCTTGAACCGGCGGCCCGGTTATGCGAAAAAGCGATTGTTGCGATTGCGGGAGCTTGATGAGTTCGAGACTCCAGGCCTACGAGAGCTCAAGAATCGATGGAGAGGGACTAAACTTCTTCACGACAAGAAAATCAAGCATAGAGCATTCAAAGACGGGCGAATGGGTTTTACTATATAATACCAGGTTACATCTGTTTCCTGGTAAGCTACGCACCCGTTGGTCTGGCCCCTTTGAAATTTCTCAGGTTTTCCCTAGTGGAACCGTCGAATTGAAAAATAAGCGAGGAGAGTTGTTGAGTGAATGGTCATCGGTTGAAACACTATATTGGTCAACAAAAGGAACGACCGGTGGTTTTCCATCTAAACGGCGTCCCTAGTCAAGACGACTCCGATCTTTTGGAACCCGATGATTTACGTCTCTGTGAATTCTTTGATGATATTGTGATTCACCGATGATACACCTCGGCTTGTGGGCTGAAACCTAAAAGAAGAAGAGAAGAATCATAGGAACTAAGTGGATACAGAAGTTTCTTGATATGGCCAATACGTTGGCGAGACTTTGTTTTTGTGGGATCCATACTATTGACCCGAGGAAATCAAGAATGATTCGGAAAGAGGCCTCACCGGCTGACCGGGTTGAAAATTTTTGGTTGTCGAGCAAGCGACATTAACCAAAAGCGCTACGGGGAGGCAACCCGTTTAAAAAAAAAAAAAAAAAAACAAAACTCTACATTTTGCATTATACTTTACTCATACTTTGGATAATAGTTTTCCAATACTTGAATTGATTTTCATTTTGTTTCACCAAGTCTCGGGATGAATGTTTGAATGTCATTTAAAGGGAGCGATTAGGAGGTTATCCGAAAATCCCGAGGGAGTACAAAGAAAAATTCAAATGCATCATTTCTTAGATTTAGGTTGTTAGAACAATTTGAAATAACCCTTGAGGATACAGGTATAAAGACTCATAGTTAATACTTTGTCACATATTTCATATCATGACTAGTCTGCATTTTAAATTTTCAAATAATGTGTGACATGTATTAGTTTAACTACTATGCAACTAAGGGAATAGGAAATTCAAAGCTAACCCGAGTTGAAATTTTATTGTCTAGTCGAGCTCCGACTATAATTAAGCCTACTAGGGGCGGTAACCTAGATATCTTTTCCTTTTTATCTGTAGTTTATTTACTGTCTTTATTCCATGATATTGCTTTGTCTATCATCTTTTGTGCCCCTATCCCGAGTACGTCTTGTTTTCCCATGGTGTGCGGGATTTTTGCGATAGCGATTGTGAGCTTTTAGATAAATCGGTTTACGGTGGATGGTCCACGATCTCTGATTTCATCGAGCATTTACGGAGGCGATTCTAGGCCACTTCGGGTTGCCACTTTGAACCACAATCGACTAAGTGTTCTTTTTCTTTTACATTACGCACAACTTTGAGGACATGTTGTGATTTAAGTGTGGGGAGGAATAGTCGGTTATATGTATACACCATTTGCTTAAATTATTTTGATTCTATGCTAAATGGGCTAAATTTTCAAATTTTTGTTTATTCGAGTAAACAATGCATATCTTTGTTCGTTATTTTATAGTCATTAATGCTATATTCCGTATGTTCGATAAGTTAGTTGTTTCACCCAATATATTTTTCACGAGCCATAGTGAATGATGAGCTAAATTATAAAGCTATATCCACTTTTTGATTAGTGATTTTGATTATCTTATAAAGTCATGTGCTTAGTGCTAACGTCTGGCGTATCGTGAGAATTATGATAGTTTGTGTTTATAGCCGAGTATGATATATTGTGAATATACGAGCGTTTGAATGTGATAAGTGAAACATAACTAATGTTCTTGCACAATAATTAACAAATAAATCATTGCTTGAGGTGTTATGCTCATTAGGTTTGAATTGCTTTTAGCATGTTAACCAACGCTGCCAAATCTCGAAAAAAGTAATCAATTGTGTGTGTCGAAGGTGGTCGATGATTTGAGTGCGGTAGGGCATTATCTCGAAATGTCCTATACCACTATGATGACCAAAAGCTCACGACGATCAGAAAAAAAAATTGCCTTATGATTTGAGTAGATAGGGGATTATCTCGAAATTTCCTATTCTAGTATGACGGGCAAAAGCTCATTACGATGTGTGTTGAAAAAAAAATGAAAAAAGTGTGAAAAAAAAAGTGAAAAAAATCGAAAAAAATTTATTATTATGAATAAGTTAAGGACTTAGTTATCATTATACACTTATCCCCAGTATAAATCGCCAGATATGTTGTAGGATTATCCTCTGAGTATATCGAGATGGCCACTAGATATATTCTATCATTCTTTTCGAGGATATGTCACGTTTTGTAAGGTACATCTTATAAGTATCATTATTACTAGTTTGAAGGGGGTATTAGCTAGTTTGCTTTGAATTTTCAAGTTTGGACTTAGTGGAAGTTTTCTATGGCTATGCACACATCCATCGGGTGAACCTCACGATTTATTGAGTATATGTTGTATTTCTTTGAGGTGTCTATCTTTTCGAGCCTTGATTCTTGTTTTGTTTTGCTCAAGGACGAGCAAAGCTAAAATAATGTGGGGAGTTGTTTAGGGTGATTTTATACGATTTCTAATGTTATATTTTATAACAATTTCCTCCATATTCGTATAATTTGCATAGAAATCAAGGGTTTAATCGAATTATTGAGCAAATGAGTTTTAAAAGTGGTTAAGTGCAAATTTGTGTTAATTATGTGGTTTCATTGATAAAAATCTTTGAATATGAGATGTTACATTTTTGCACGATGTTATCATGAATGTAGATGCGCTTGCATGTTAAATGAGGAGCTTAAGCGAAGATCGAGATGAAGATTAAGAAGAAAGCTCGATTCGAATAAAAAGCTCGATTGATTCGGCCCAAACTTAGTGATCAAGTATTTCAAAATATGCCACGTAACATTATATTTTGAGGCCTAAAGATGGATTTTGAGGAAAGAAGAAGATGCTGCGAGTTTACGAGATCAGCGGATCAATATTTTCCAGCGAGCTTCTACCGTAACCTGTTTTCGATGGAAATTTGACCCGACTTAGAGGCATTTTCAGGAAGAGTTCTTGACGAAAGTTGTAGATACTAAAATGAGCTTTCCA